>JASAMV010006929.1:0-26461 GCA_030248065.1 Rhynchonema sp. JSB1_4
AACAAACAGCCCAAAATCGAAAACTTTTCGCACTTCTCGCGTTTGTTATTACTTGTCATCTAGTTCTGTGATCAGGGGAACAGGCAGTCTTGTTGCGTCAGCGTCTACAGTGGTGGAGTCGAAAACTCCAAAAAAACCCGAAAATCGAAAACTCCGAAAAGCTGCCGCCCCACATTTTTGGTGGTACAGTAGGTTGTCCCCCGCCTGGGTAGCCACGCCACTGGTGGCAGCCTAAGCCCAAATTTTAGACCAGTGGCACTGACGATGACCACCCAATGGTGCGCCGCCCGTATGCGAAGAGATCCAAGGAACATACTGTAAAATTTACGTTTATGAGACAAAACTACATACATTCACATTCTGCAACGTGCGATCTGCGTTCAAATTTGCCACATTCCCATATCCCCTGTTTTCAATATACAAAAACGCTGTTTTTTCATGGGACGTGCACAAGTTTGTATGTGACATTGGAACGCTCCGTTTAAACTACAGCGAGAACACGTCATTTACCCAGCTTCCCAAACTGCTTAACTTTACCGGACCATCACTCCCCCATGCACACTGCACACACACACACACACACTTACAGCGAGTGTGTCTGTCCCGTGCAGCTGTCAGCGCGCGCGGAGCCACAAACAAAATAGTGACATCATTTCCGCGCATGTGGCGGCAAATGACGCCAAGCACATGACAGCGTAGCTTTGGGGGCGAGGGACTGACTGAGTGAGCGAAGAAGCAACCACACTCGAAAAAAACAAGAGCTTCAAATTTCACTTTGGGTACATCTGGCTGGGGACAACTGGTCCCCAAGTAAATGTGAGAACAGCAAAAGCATTAGTATTAGAATCAGATAATAATAATAACACCCCTTGTCATTCTTGACCGAAACTGCAAAACTGTTCAGAGATTACGAAATGCTGCTGATAAAATTACAAGACCACAAGCATTTAATTTAAAACGGTTGAACATATGAAAAAAATTCCGTTTAAATACCAGTTTATAGTTCAATTTATTCATAAAAATAGCAGCCTGTGCATATGTTAAACTTCATTCATACGCCCACACACAGTGTGAGATTTCGCAATATGTGTGGCACTTATCAATGCACGCAGGCTGTCTATGTCTGGCACAGTTTGCATCCAAGATCAGCTGACGAATAAACACCGTACGCGCTACTGAGAAAAAACTTGGTAAAAGTTTCGAATGCCGTTGAAAATATACCAGCCCTCCAAACGTGGTTGCAGGTGGAAAAAACTGTTTTTTATTGGAGGCCAAAATAATGAACCGATACTTTTCCGGCACTAAAAAATATCGGAAATTTTGGGCAAAATACCCAATATTTGTTCCAAAAAGAAACTGGGAAAGTAGCGAAGTAGTTTCTTAAATCGTCCAAAAAACCATCTTTATGTGTTTTGGTCGACTGACTTGTCCAGCATGATTTTTCCTCATGAGGTTACCCAAATGTCCCCCATTTGAACAGGCGACCAGCTTTTGGTCTGGAACAATATCGAAAAAAACACTTTTTCAGTAAATATATTTTTCGGAAAAATTGAAACTATACTCCAAACTACAAGCACCCAACTGTTTGCATTCCAGAAAAGGTATGTGCGGCAGTATTCAAAGGAAACTGCACAGGTTGTCCATAGTTTACGCCAGATTCGCTCAGATTGACATTTGCCTCAAAAAGTCCCTTTCGTGTCTGTATAGTAAGTTTCTAATTTCATTGCCTCATGCATTTTTACAGACGCAGGAAAACTCCCGTTCGAAGTCGAAGCAGGAAACAAGCTCATCACACAGTCAACAAGCCACGCAGCTGGCTCGTGTGTGTTTCGAATGTTTCAGTCACACAAGCTGTGTGTGTCAGCTGCGTGGCTTGTTGACTGTGCGTTGAGCTTGTTGCCTGCTTCGACTTCGAACGGGAGTTTCCCTGCGTCTGTAAAAGTGCATGATGCAACGAAATTAGAAATTTACTATATCATCAAAAGATGATTTTCATGGCCTATTCTCAAAACGCAGCGGAAAAGGAAGAAAGCGGATAAGACACATAAAGGTTGCAGCATGGATGCACAAAAACAACAGCAACAACATCAATACACCGTACGTACGTGAATGATTTCCTTCATGTGCGTTGTGTTGAGTATACAATTCAACAATTGTTCGGCGCAGTGTTGTGCCACACGACGACCCGCGTGACCGTCGAACACAGCGAAGAACGACCAATCCTGAAGTAGAAAGGAAATTCATGTTGTTGACTTTGTTTGATCATCTTGTTTTGATCATCGAGGCCGAGCGAGTTTCAACTCGTATTATAAGGTTTGTGTTGTGACGAAAGGTCCAAAAAAACGAGTCAACGAAATACCAACTGCAACCAACAAAACACTCGAAACATTTTTACCTTCAGCACACCATTATCCAATGAGAGTTTGACGGCATGCGCGTCCTCCATATCGACGCGCCAGCCTGAGTGCGAAAATCAACCGTGATTTGATAATGAGACAAAAGCAGGCTTTTAAAAGCAAAAATACCTTGCATGGCACCGATGGCATATTTGAAATCTCTACCATCACCATGTGAATTTGACTTTTCAACGAGCGGCTTTTCCAGAAACGCACCCATTTGCAGTGCTTTGGACAGGGGGCGATCGGGGTCACGGCCGACTATGAACGTACGCAGAACTAAACCTGAAATATTTCAGTTCTTTTGGAATTTCAGAACTTGAAGAATAACACATGATAATCGCGCGCTGTTAAAACATTGCATCATAACCTTGGAATCTAAAGCACATCAGACGGTTCTTTTTAGCTATGGTGAAATATAGAACGTTTCTTTTTTTAAGAAGATACTCATTCGCAAATTTCAACACAAGATGAATGCGCACTAAATTTCAACAACCGCCATTCTAGGCTAGACCAACGATTTTCACTCCGATTCGGCATAAAGTTCCAGTTGTTGAAATCAATGCGAAACCAAGCAGCAAAGTTTGACAATAGCCGCCGGTATAGAGTCATGATTATCGAATTTACATTTCAGCTTTATATAGGAAAGGTCGATATCACCCAACAGTATGAAATGATAATCAGAAAAAGTCATAAACGAAAAAAGCAAGAAGAACCACAGCTCAAAGTCAAATTAACAGAAAATCATGGCGACGTACCACTTCCGGTCTGTTTCGAATTAAGCACGTAATAATTAGGCGATTTCACAACAAACTCCTCCGGATCGCGCGTGTCTTGTTGGGTGCCGCTCCCGCGCTTTGGTATGAGAAGTGAGAGTCGCTTGTCTTCAGCTTTTTCAATATTACTCGGGGCTTCATTTGTACTCGGAGGACCGATCTCTATTGGTGCGGATGCCGGGGGTCTGCTGAAATAGTAAATTGCATGAAAACTTTCTTCAGCACACCACTTGCATCATTGTCAGCGAGAACAGCTCGCGTAATCAATTGTAAACATGCATGCTTTGTAAAAGTTGCGTGAGCACAAAATGGTAGTTGTCGGTGACCCAAGCCATCACGTATTTGAACTCCCAAGAAAAAAACAAAACCATGTATTAGGAGCTAGTGGTCGTGCGATCCAGTACAGCCAACCTTGTGGTTGTGCTAGTGGCTAAACTGTTGCTCGTTTCACTACTTTCTGTTGAGGTAGACGAAACGGACGTTGTGACGGAAATCGTTGTTGACGAATTGGCCGTGCGCTCCTCAGACACACGGTGTGCAGGGGCCTCGTCAGAGCTGCTGATGGTTGGCGAAATCGGCTCACTTGCACCGCATAAGGTCGGCAACTGCTGTTGTTGTGGATCGTCGTCAGTTTTTTCACAAGGCGTTTGTTTGGGAAGGTTAAGTTTGGCGTCAGAATTTAGCTCCTGAAAAATGTTGAAAAGAATGTAACATTTTTTTATCACAGCATTTGTAAAATACGAACACGAGTGTTGTGAAACAGCACGAACAGACGCCCACAAAAAATGAATCATTGACGTGAATATGTTGCGAATAATTTATTTGTACGTCGATGACGCCCTGAGCGACGAACATAAGGTTTTGATGACAGCTCCTCCTCAATCAATCATTTATTGTGTGGACATTTGTGAAGCATCTCTGAACATGCGGCCCGGAGAGTTGGAAAGTCTGGGATTAACTGCTGCTGCATGTGAAAAGTATAAATAAAATAAAAGACTCAAACTAACTTCGTTGGACTTCAGTTTGACAATTTTGTTACCCATAGAAAGAGAAGACCATTTTGACTGGTATATTGTTTCAGTCAGATCGTGCTATTTAGCGGTGACACAAAAAAATGGTATAACGGGGAAGATGAATGGGTTGGAGGTGGCGACAAAAGCCAAGCAAATAATGATGCTATAAGACAGGGAAAACACAGGCGGGAGCAATATTTGGACACGATAGTGGAAGACAAACAAGAAAACGGGTACCAGCACCAACACCTATCAGGTGGAGATATTCTATTGATTATTGTTACGTGTATACGGTTCTCAACAATTGTGAAAAATCGGACGCTTCTTACACAACAACGACAGATAAACTTTGCTTGCTACACACGCGCGCGCAGCAAAAAATCAGCAAGCCAAGCAGTGCGGGCATCGGGACCCAATGTAAACTGTTTAGAAAGCAGACAGCGCGAGAGCTGGTCTTATCAGCAAAACGGATACTGGTATAGAGGTAATGTTTCGCAAAAATAGCCGCCCACAGTATAAAAATAGAATGCACGGTGATTATATGAACAAAAACAATAGGCGAGCTTCAGCAAATGATTCGACAAGAAGTACAAGCAGGGTAGTACTTGGGGGGGGGGTGGGGGGGGGTCCCCCCAAATTCATCTATCTATCGTCAACACTTTTTGATTTCATCTATCTATCGTCAACACTTATGGGCAAATCTATCTATCGTCAACAAATTCTGGGAACAATCTATCTATCGTCAACACATTTCGACCCCAAAATGGGTATTTTTGCCTCAAAATGGCTCAAAATCGGTATTTTTTGTCCCAAATAGGCAAAAAATCGCGCGCTACGCGCGGATTTAGTACATCTAAGTGCATTTTCATTAATATTTACACATTATTACATGCTTAGTACACTATACTATACCTTGATTTTTGGCGACCCCCCCCCCCCCCACCATCTATCTATCGTCAACAAGTTTGGGTCGACCCCCCCAGATTTCGGACTTGGGTCATCTATCTATCGTCAACACATTTCGGGTCCCAATCTATCTATCGTCAACACCCTGACCAAGTACTACACTGAGTACAAGGATTCATTAACAGCGTAAGCCAACTCCAAATAGTTTCTTGCCACAATATTTATGGTTTTCAAAGACAAAAAACGTGTTTTATCAACCACAGCCAGATTCCAAAAACCTTCGCGCTCCGCGCACGAACACGCATAACGTGCAGAAATATTCTTTCAGGCCCGGTTTGGCGGAATCGGAAGCTAATGGTGTAATCACGGTGGCACCATCTGGAAATGCTTGTGAGCATAGTTGTGGAAGGCGGGTTGAGTACTTACCTCTCACAACTCCAAATCATACCTCTTAAGGCCTAACTATACTTCGTTCTCTCAGAGAACAAAGAACAAATTCTCGCGCGCTGATTGGCTGTTGAACATAACGTGGACCAATCAGCGCGCGAGAATTTGTTCTTTGTTCTCTGAGAGAACGAAGTATAGTTAGGCCTTTACAAGCAATTGTATACCTTGTTAAGGCAAAAATCGGTGTTTTTCTAAGATATCTTTGCCCAACGTAATTTTAGGCGATTTTCGGCGAAAATTTGGAAAAAGAACTATTTCTGCCAAATTTTTTTCGGCAAAAATTGTATCACAAACACTGTGTTTTTTGTCTTTTTCATTGACCAAAATCATACCTCTCACGCTTCCGGTCCCAACCGGTTCCGGTCATACATACCTCAGACACATGGGCCTGCCACTGCACTACTTGCGAGAGGCATGATTTGGAGTTGTGAGAGGTACTTACTCAACCCCCCTCGAGTTTCGTGGTAAGTAAGTACTAAGAAAGGGACAGTGCTCTCGCTACTTCTGAGAAGGAGATACTGCACTTTGGCGCCAAAAAAGGGGGAGATACCGGGGTACTGTACCCAGAGGCGTGGGGGAATCCGATTTGGGGATGTGGGGGGAGAAATTCTAGGGGCAGATACTGTACCATATTCAGTGATGTGGTTGGGGGGTATTTATTGGGTATACTTGCGTATTTTTCCGCAAAATATATTTTTGGAAAAAAAACCGTTTTTTTTCCAAATATTTTTCCAGTACTTAAGGATACCCACGGTCCAAAAACGCCTATTTTGGAGAAAATTTTGTCTGGAAATGGCCTGAAACGGGCTAAAAATGCACTTGGAGATTAAAAAGTGCTCATTTTGAACTGTTTAGCACCGATTTACATTGGTTTTGACAACATCCTTTCGCAACCCTTGAAAATATCTCGGAAATTTTTGGAAAAAAAACCGTTTTTTTCCAAAAGTTGCCACTTGGAAAAATTTCCGGAAAAATAAAAACGTATTTTTCCGGGCCTCGGAAAAAAAACGGTTTTTTTCGGGTTTTTCCGAAAAAAAAACGGTTTTTTTTCCGGCCCGCAAGTATAGTATTGGGTATTGGGTATTGGTCTTAGTATTGGTTTGGTATTGGGTTTTTGGTCTGGTATTGGGTTGGTATTGGGTTTGGTATTGGTTTGGTATTGGGTTTTGAGTCAGGTATTGGGTTTGGTATTGGTTTCGTATTGGGTTTTTCTGGATTAGTATTGGGTATTGGCAGTGTAGTGGCAGGCCCATGTGTGGGAGGTAAGTATGATGCGGGGTTGGGACCGGAAGCGTGAGAGGTATGATTTTGGTCACCCAAAAAGGCGAAAAAACACCGTTTTTGTGATACAATTTTGGCCAAAAATTGAGGTAAGAATAGTACTTTTTCAAAATTTTCGCCGAAAATCGCCTAAAAATAGGTATTATGGGTGGGTTTGCGCGCGGAGCGCGCGATTTTTGGGAAAATAAGGTCGAAAAACACCGACTTTTGCCTTAAAAAGGTATAAAGTTGCTTGTGAGAGGTATGATTTGGAGTTGTGAGAGGTAAGTACTCAACCCCCCCCCAACCCCCCCTCGGGTTTTGTGGTAGGTAAGTACTGAGAGGGGGGTAACCCCCCCAACCCCCCCCCCCCCCAGCCACTACTATGGGTATTGGTTTTGACCCAATACCTGGGCAAACCCAATACCAATACAATACCAATACCAGGCCAGCTTCAATACCAATACCCAATACTCAATACCAGAATTAGACCCAATACCAATACCAAGCACTGGTATTGGTATTGGGTGGTATCAGTGTAGTTCCTGGTCCGGCGCGGCGGTTAGTGTACCTACCCCTTTTTTTCCGTGCGGCGGTTAGTGTACCTCCCTGGGGGGGAAGGGGGGGGAAGACCCAAATCCAGGAAAAAGTCACTTTTTGAGGTAGAAAATTTGACCGAATTTTACCCCTTTTTGGAAAAAATTCTCCATAAAAAGGGTATTTTGGCGACTTTTGACATCATTGACCTAAAAATCACCCATTTTAGGCCTAAAAATGCCCATTTTAGACCTAAAAATGCCGATTTTAGTCAAAAATTGAGGCGGTTAGTGTACCTGGCGCGGCGGTTAGTGTACTAGTGTACCTTGGTCGCGGCGGTTAGTGTACCTTAGGGGGGGACCCCCCTCCCCCCCAGGAACTACACTGGGTGGTATTGGTATTGGGTATTGGGTATTGTGCCCACCCATATTGGGGTGTCAACAAAACATAGCCATCATTTTTTGTTTGTTTCCTTGGGCTTAGGCGTAGGCCTACGCCTAGGCTTCTTAGGCTTGTGCTTAAACGTAATCTGAAGCGGCTGGCCTTAAAACGATTAGGAGATAAAAATCTTTGGAAAATCATCCAGGTGCCCTTGATCATCAGGTTTAACCGTTACACGCAGCGGCACGCAGCTGGCTGTGTGTGCAATAATTAATACACGTGTGTGTATTAGACAGCAGCAGCGCTAGATATAAGTAGCAGCGGCTAGACGGCAGTGTGTGTCGGTTCGCTAGCTCAGCGGCGAAGGCGTTGGACTCGTGCCTGTGGGACCGCTGGTTCGAGCCCCGCCGGCGCCGGTGAAATTTTTTGTTTTTTTTTTGCTTTTTTGGTTAAAACTAATTTATACATGCACAAAATGATGAGAAATAGTGTTTATAACAGTGAAATCGGGGTTGGGATGTCAAAACATAGCTATCATTTTTTGTTTGTTTTCTTGAGCTTAGCCTTAGGCTTGGGCTTAGGCTTTGGCTTATTCTTAGGCCTAGGCTTAGGCTTAGGCTTAGGCCTACGCCTAAGCCTGGGCACTATACCACTTTTGACACCCAATACCAATACCCAATACCAATACCGGCCCTGTACCAATACCCAATACCAATACCGAATTGGGGACCCAATACCAATACCCAATACCAATACCGGGCGAGACCCAATACCAATACCAATACCCAATACTAAATCAATACTACTGAAGTGGTTGGTATTGGGTTTGGTATTGGGACTGGGTTGGTATTGGTATTGAGTATTGGGTTGGTATTGGTATTGGGTATTGGGTATTGGTCTTAGTATTGGTTTGGTATTTATTGGGTTTTTGGTCTGGTATTGGGTTGGTATTGGGTTTGGTATTGGTTTGGTATTGGGTTTTTGGTCTGGTATTGGGTTGGTATTGGGTTTGGTATTGGTTTGGTATTGGGTTTTGAGTCAGGTATTGGGTTTGGTATTGGTTTGGTATTGGGTTTTTCTGGGTTAGTATTGGGTATTGATTTTGACCCAATACCTGGGCAAACCCAATACCAATACCCAATACCAATACCAGGCCAGCTTCAATACCAATACCCAATACCCAATACCAGAAATAGACCCAATACCAATACCAAACACTGGTATTGGTATTGGTATTGGGTGGTATTGGTATTGGGTATTGGGTATTGTGCCCACCCATACCCACGCCTAGGCTTCTTGGGCTTGGGCTTAAACGTAATCTGAAGCGGCTGGCCTCAAAACGCCGTTTTCTGCCTTTTATAGGCGTGGATGATTTTCCAAAGATTTTTAACTCCTCTTCTCAAAACGCCGTTTTCTGCTTTTTATAGGCGTGGATGATTTTCCAAAGATTTTTAACTCCTCTTCGTTCCTGTTGGTGGCGAATCTCTTGCATTGCAATTGGGCAAGCCCAAGTCTGTGCGTATTTTGCAGCGCGGTGTCAACCAACATCTGAACATCAACTGAAAAGTGCCAGAGAAATGACTTGACCAACGTAACTGTGTTGCTGTATATTTGCAATTCTATGTCCTGGAAATAGTCCCGCATAGCTCAAAATTGTCTGGAGAGGCTTGCGCGCGGAGAGCGCTGTGGTTGTGAACACAGGGTCGAAAAACACCTATTTTTGCCTTTGAAAAGCATAAATCTACTTACTCGAGATACCCTTTGGGGTCGGCTCGAGATAGATACCCTCCCCCCCATCCCCCCTACGGGTTGACTCGTGATAGATACCCCTTAGGGGGGAATCCCCCCTTCGCCCCCCCCCCCCAGCCACTACAGTGTTCCTGAGTGCGGATGATCGACCCGATTCTATAGAGCGAAAGAACCATGAATATCCGTCTCTCATTGGGTGATATTTTCGAAACGGTGTAAAGGTCAGTTGGGTGTAAAGGTCGGTGGAAAGCTCGGTCGACAGCTTAGTGTGATAGACGTCGGTGTAAACTTGAAACATTCCACGTTGATAACAGGCAATGTTTCACGTTTACACCGACCTACGCCGACCGAGCTCTCGATCGAACTTTACACCGACCTATACGCCCAACTGACCTTTACACCGTTTCGAAAATTCTACCCATTGTCGCCATTCCCCCATGTTGTCAGGGCTGCTGCAAACAGCAAAAAAGTTGAGAGCACTACGGCTCTGGAATCATTTAAAAACAATAATAGTGTAAGAAGTTAAAAATTGCTTCTACAGAAAACAATGATCAGAAAAACTTAAAAAAATAAAGTTTCAAATTGCCAGCTGGATGGCCTCTGGGTGGTAACGGATCGTTGCCTGCGTTGGCGGGGAGAGCTGAATGAAACGTCTGAGCTGTGTTAATTCAGTTTTGATAACCGTTGTGTGCAATGAATGATCGCCAATGCAGGCAGCGAATCGGCATCAATTGAATTCTCGCGAAAGTAATATGGTTTATGGCACAGTATCTCCCCCAAAAATTGGTTCCCCCAAAATTCTGGGTACAGTTACAGTCCCCGGTATTTGACTTTCAAATCGGGCCGGGCCGGTGTTTGGTCAGTCCTGGGCAGTGTAGTGGCAGGCCCAGTGTTGTAGGTACTCTGGAGGGGGTGATACCTAGTGTACCGCGCTCGGAGAGGGGGATACCTACTGTACCAGAGCCGATGGCCTGGGGGGGTTATGTACCTAGGGGGGGTTTGGGGGTTTAGGTTTTTGGGTGAAAATTTTTAATGCGTTTATTATGTGTGGAATCGTGTGAAAACGTAGTATTTGCGCGCGTAGCGCGCGAATTTTGGGTAATTTGAGGTAAAAAACCACTGATTTTACACTAATTTTGGCCATTTTGGTCAAAAATTGGCACTTTTGGGGCAAAATCGGGGGATACCTACTGTACCGGGGTGAAAATCGGGGGGGGGGGATACCTACTGTACCATGCCAAACATCGAGGGGATACCTGCTGTACCAGGCGAGGGGGGATACCTACTGTACTGGGGGGCTGCTCCCCCCAACCCCCCCACCTCCAACACTGGGCAGGCCCACGTGCAGAGGTGGGAATCGGGCCGGGTTACCTCGGCCCGGCCCGGCCCGACGAGGTCCGGGGGTGAGTCCCATTTCAACAGTTTTTATGGGTGCCCACTCTTGATCATGGTGTGATTTTTTTGGGGTTTTGTAAGCTGACTTCAGCATCCGGAACGAAGCCAGATTACTTTTGGTCACAAAATCTGGATACTTGTGTGTGAAGTTGTTCGAGGGTTAACTGCGAATTGTGATCCAAAGATTGCCTGTTAAAAAATTGACTATCCAAAAAGCGATATCAAACTTAGTGATCGGATCAGACCAGTTCTGTCTTGGTGACATGACTTCTTTGCACTAAGGATATTAAAAAATTAGTGATGCCACTCATTTGGACCAGCGTAAAATATGTTCGCCGACGTAAGATGCAGATGAATAACTTTTAAGCTGGAGGAATTTAGTACTCCAGTAATCGAGGCATGCGCGGTAGCTTTTACATGAACGTAGAGAGCCAAACATTTTCAACTTGTGTTCTTAACATCCTTAATGCAAGAAACACGTGTGACCAACAGTGTTCGAACGGGATCCCGATCCCGGGATCCCGGCCCCTTTTTCTGATCCCGATCCCGATCCCGTCATTTTGAAAAAGTCAATCCCGATCCCGCCCAAAAAAGTACCGGGATCGGGATTAAGTTTTGAGAACAAAAAGTAAAAAATTATGCAATCATAATTCGCCAAGCTGTTGTAAGGGCGCGGCCAGGCAAACGCGGGCGCGGGTCAGAAAAATATCCTATGTCCAATAACCGCCCCGTGTTTGCATGGCCGCACTTGCGGGTCGCGGTTTGCGGGTCACTTGAAACATTTATTTGGTTGCAACACAAAAAAATTAACCCATCAGCGTAGAGCCGACGTCGCAGACGTGCCCGTAGCACAGCGCTGATTAGTTCATTTTTGTGTGTTGGCTAAATAAATGTTTCGAGTGACCCGCAAACAGCTACCCGCAAGTGCGACCATGCAAACGCGCGGCGGTCATTGGACATAGAATTATTGCTGACCCGCGGCCCACAACCGTGTTTGCGTGGCCGCGCCCCCAAAGAGGTGCTCGACGGTTGATTGCGAGAGTGATGAAACCACAAGCACCACCAATCGCGAACAAATCGAGCTAGAACTGAACGCTTACACAAAGTTGCTTCAAACGAAGGGACTCAGTTTCGAGGAAATGTTGTCATGGTGGGCAACAAATGAGACAAAGTTTCCGCGACTGTCACGTCTAGCTTCCAAAAATCTGAGCGCTTCGCCTACGAGCGCGCCTTCTGGACAGCTCATTTCCAGTGCAGCTGATTTGTTTGATGACAAAAGATACTGCTTGAAACCATAAAATGGTGAAATGCTTGTCTTTTTGTCAAAGGCTTTGCCACTGATCGACTACAATTATGATCTTTGAACTTATCCGTCATCAGCTATTCTCGATTTTCAATCGGCTTTGATCACTGTTCCGGGTGTTTATCCATGTGTGATAAACATGTTTCATGGTTGTCTGTGACATTAACTTGCATCTTATGCATAAAATGATAAAAACGATTGCTTTTGGACTATCTGGTCAATCCCGATCCCGACACTTTCTTGATCCCAATCCCGATCCCGATCCCGGGATTAAAAATGAATCCCGTTCGAACACTGGTGACCAAGGCAAGTCACCTTCGATCCGATCACCAAGCTTGATATCGCTCTGAAAGGCAAAGTCACCTTCGATCCGATCACCAAGCTTGATATCGCTCTATGTGTAAAGAGGCAGTGCGCCCGTCAGTAACTCCGCTCCGGCCATATAAAAACACCTTTGCCATAACCTCTCACTGACGTAAACCTCACTGACGTAATCACATGGAGCCCACGTGAAAGAGGGACATACCCGCGTGTTGCAGTATGGGCCTGTTTGACTGACGAAAGTGACTGCCGTGGGAATAACTGTTTTATAACACGTTTGAGTTCAAGCGTCGTCCGATTTTTTATGTACTGTATATGCGCAAGCGATCATGTGAGTAAAAATAAACATGTGGCCCAACGGGCACACCATGCACACGTGGTCCAAAAAGTACATGGCCGAAAGATACCTGGCCCAAAAGGTACATACCTAGTCCAAAAAGTAACATGGTCCAAAAAGTGCGGTGGCCCAAAAGGTTCACTGGCTCAAAAAGATACGGAACCGTATACCTGGCCCAAAACGTTTACCTGGGCCACAAGGCACATGGCCCAAAAAGTACGCCATGTGCATGAGGCCCAAAAAGTATCTGGACCAAACGGTACCTGGCCCAAAAGGTGCGTGGCCCAAAAGGTTCCTGGTCCGAAACCTTATGTGGCCCAGGCCCAAAAGGTCACATGGGCCAAAAAGTACTGTGGCCCAAAAGGTTCACTGGCCCATAAAGATACGCAGCCTGTATAATGGGTCTTGGTTTAACGCAAGGGTGCGTCGCTTTGATTTTTTTCACATTTGTTTTTGCATTCCACCAACAATGAAACCTTCTTCAGCGTATGCCAGAAGTGACTTTCGGATATGTACACTAACGGTCAGTGTGGCCGGTAATAATTGCCATTGGGAAGCTGAGCACGAGAAAACGCCGTTTCGAACACTTTCAGATCTACGTATTTTTGACACTTTCAGAAAATTTTTGGGGTCACTTTGTCAGAACTCTTCCTCGCGGGTGGGAAATTTTTGGATTCTTGAAGCAAACCCCTGATATCGGAAGTTTGCTCAAAACTTGGTCTGGGGCGCGAAATCTTCGATTTCTCAACGACACCAGTGATTGGGGTCCAAAATAGCGTTCACGGTTTTACTGAAGAGGATCAGCATGCGCAGAGGGCAGACTGTATGGCTGAGCGTTACAGTGTGATCACTTTATTTTCTCCATATTGTTTTTATCTGATATTTTGCATGCTGCTTTTCTGCTGATGGCAACATATCGGCTTTATCTCACGCTGACAGAATATGGAACAAGTTTCAGCTGAACATAAATTGGTCAGTCTATTCACATCAGAACTATGCTCGTTGAAACATCTGCCACGTGAATTGGGCCGCCAGTCGGTTTTCAGCATCATTGTTCTGCATGAAGAACACGTAACGTGGCAAACATTGTTTCCTCACTGGCAGTGTGTAGGTTACGTGTGCATTGCAATCTTCATGTTTGTTTCACTGAAGCGGTGTGCACGTGCGTTGATTGCCTGCACACAGCAGAGGAGTGGGGTCCGGATTAACTTGTCACTGTGACGTTGTGGAGTCGTCTCACCCCGGCTCAGAACAAACCTGAAGGTTGAACTGTCCTTACAGTTGTTTTAGTGCACACGGTACTGTTCATAGTGGGTAACGGCGTGTCATGATGTCACCCATAATCCCCAATCCCCCGATCAGCGTGCAGTCGAAAGAGACAGTGGGGTGACATCATGCAAGACACGTATGCGTGTCTGCTGAAGGGTTCAGAAATTTGGGCGCGCTTTTGTAAAACTGCTTCACCACAAAGTGTGTATGTATGTACAATGTACATATGTGTTGTCCTTATGTGGTGCTTCATTGATGAAACGGGCTCGTGCTCGGAACGACACAGACGTGGCGTGATGCACGGATACTGCCTCTATTTTGATTGGGGGTGATTTCAGATTGGCCCCGTATCTCATTTTGAGTTGGTGTACGCTGACCCAATGCTCTCTGCACATGTCATTGATGCCCAGCACGCTCATTTCAGCTCTTGTTATGGTGCCTTGCTGCCTTGCTCATGGTTTGTCAGTGGAATGTCCACGATTGAGCACTCGCTCTCCAGGTCTTTCGTCGAAGGCCGAGCAATAGAAGTTCAGTTTCAAATTTAAGAATCTTCATCGCTTGCCTATTTTTTGTTGCATTTATGCGTCGTCTCATCTTCACACCGGCTTGTGAATTATCCGTTTTCTGAACAAACAAGTGGCGTGACTTTTCCGTTTCAGGACTGTCAACATTCAAAAGGCAAGCCAATCAATTCAAAAATCAAATCAAATTCCGTTCGATCCGAACCATGCATCGGTCGATTTGGTGAATATGGCGTTTTCAAATCGAACCAGCACGTGCATGTGTCCAGGTCAGTTTTCTCTTTTTTGTGCGCCAGGGTGTTATACATATGTATGTAAGACCGGTCACAGTTGAATCTGTTGGATCCGATGTTTTTTGCAATTTGGCTAGAATCGGATCTAAATTTTTCATAAGAGCGGCAAGCGGGTGTGATCGGATAGAATTCAAATTTTTAGATATGTCGACATTCCGTGAGTCCGACAACAACAATCTGTTGCAAGTGGGCATGCGACATTTGTGCCCCGTCATCCACCGGCGGAGCTGGCCTTGAAGGGGGGGGGGGGGCAAAACCCATTTACCATTCATTTTTATTATAAAAAACGGTGCTTTTGCGAAATGTGGTTATGCGCGCAAAGTGTTTTGTCGTTTTGCAAGTGCGAGTTCCAACATCGATCAAACAAAACACATTGTATTTTTGGATTTTTGAAGCGTGTTAGAGCGAAATCCTGCAGTTTGGGTGCCCCCTCCCCTCTTCCCGTCCGTGAAGTACGATGCAAATTGATGGATTGGAAACGAGGACGCTTTCGCTTCGGATGATCGACACGGTAAGGTTCGGTTTTCTCATTTTGTCGAAGTTTAAGGTCGAAATATCACTGTTTTCAATCAGCAGAGAACCACAGAAAGAAACGCTGGTGAGACACACACACGCATGACATGTAGTTCAGCGATCTGTCCTCCTCACGGTTGTCTTGTGGGAGGTAGCGATAAAAATATTCACAGCGGTTGTCATAACGCAGGTTCCGTCACGAACGCGGGTGAAACATCTGACGCGCACAATAACAGTTCACTTCCTTGTGCATGTGACTTGTCGCACTGTTGGTTGCAACGCACACTGGTTGGTCGAGTTAGGAATTTACTGATAATGTTCCAATGGCTGTGTGTTTATGATTGGGCTGTTAAAGTTTAGTAATTGAATATCAAATTTCACTCCAGGCACAAAGCTTCCCGTTACGGCATGTGTCGCACCATGTACCTTTCGTCTCGTCTATTGTTCTATCGAGGGTGGAATCAAACTTAGGAGGTTGGTGGTACTGTGGTGTGAAATTGGTTTTGGATAAAGATCTGAACTTGGTGCCTGTTGGTCAAACAAGCAATATTTATCTACAGTATACTGTATCTGCTATTATCCCCACCACTTGCCTTTTTGTATTTCAACATGTCTTGCGTCAGTTCAGGCATCGAAACCACGCGCAACAACCGTGTCAGACACACAACGAGCTCAATGACCGCATGAAAGCCACTCATTAATCACAGATGGATGTGTGTCTAGTATGTTATGCCGAAGGTGGGTGATGCTTTATCTATTTGTGTGAATCATCTGTTCGACCAGGGACACCCCTTTGATCCATATGTTTTGTTCACTTTTGCGATGTGCTCACAGTTCGGGTCACCAACGGTTGATAACTGCTAACAGTAACAAAAATTTAGCGCACCAGATTATTTAGGTAACATATGTGAAACCACTCTGGCCACGTAACTTTGATGATTACACGAATTTGGTGGTGGCGCATGTCATAAACCTATAACCATTTGTATTGGTTTTGAAATTGTGGAGCGCTTGCGTTTTAACCCAGCCCTGTCTGAGACAGAGGATTGTCACGAAATCGCCAGTGAAATCAAAAGCAAAGGTCAATGCTGATGTCGTTGACACAAATCGTTGACACAGTCCAGCCTCAAATGCGTGTCATAAATAATGTATTGCGTCCACGACATTGGAATAAGCCAAACCCGGATTGCAATCTGCAATGTTAACATTTCTTCACTCAATAGAGTATTATGGAACATCAACGCCATGATTAAGAAATTTCAATCTAAATAGTTTGGCAAGGTGTGGTTATCTTTTTGGATCCCATTTATGCTCTCTTGCACATGTGTCCACGATTTTGTTTCAGGATCGCGTGAAACATCAACTATTTTGCTCATGAGGTTGACAACTGTTTGCGGTCGCGTTCGCACAGTGCAAGTGCTTCAGCTAGATTTGATGTTGACGAGAGCATTACGATCGAACATCTGCAGGTACAGACACTTGTAATGTATCGCCCCAATATGCCGTATTTTGCGTTGGGCTTTCTGTGTATCGAAAAGTTGCGACGTAAATCAATGCTGACTATTTTTGCCTCAATATGCACCTTCAGCTTGTCGTGAAACATCAACATTGTCGAGTCAGGCTCACCAGCACGGTGTCAACACTACGAGGAGCGAAAATGGATTGCAATTCAATGAAATATGCTGGTTTGAGATTACTTTTATTGGGTATTTATTTTTCATATTTGTGTAGTTCACTCTGTAGTTTTTAAGCTATTTTCAATGCCAGTTTGCATGAAAGAACTGTATTCTGGTACAAGCAGCACACACGTTTGATTTTGATACGATCTGATTCGTTAGTTCTGAAAGTGATTGTACAGTGTAGTAAAGAGCCACTGAATTTTGCGACTTTTACTTTTACGTGCAGCTTTGCATCCTTCACTTGTTTGTTGCCCAACCGCCCAATACAGCTATGTAGTACTCATATGTATATTTTGCAGACCACATGATCGCCCAGCTCTCATCATTCGTGATCGCTGGTGTGTCAACGAAGCTTACAGTGTGCTAACGGCGGACCGTCTACAGGTACATATTATACCTACATATTGCTTCACCACATCAGATTTTATGGTGAACATTTGTCATCTAATGAAATACGACGAGCATCGTTTTACTTTAGCGTATTGAGAAATCGCATTCTTATGGAAATCTTTTGTGGAAATGTGCGTGCGTGGACGTAGTCGAGAAGCAGAATGAATCACCTGTTATCTTGAGTGCATCCTCATAGCAGGTACGCGCACAGTCAATTGTCGCTGCCCTATGTAATTCAAGAACTCACGCCGCATATTCACTTCAATCGACTGCTTGCAGGGTTCTTATTTTCGCAGGAATTCGAGCATGGAGCACAGCCCAGGCACCGATGCAACGAGCGGCATAACGTTTTGGGAAACCGGAACGAATTGTTGGCTGATCAATGGATTCACGACATGGGCATGTAAAGGCAAACTATACGCCAACGCGAGGCCGATTTCGGAGATGTTGTCGATGCAAAACGAACAGAAAATCCTCACGCACGACGCTCTATTCTACGTGTAACATCTCACAAATCAGCAGCCACTTATGAATGTTTCACCAATCTGCCACCTCCGAAATCGGGCTCGTATTGGCGTAGTGTTACTCCGTGTACCGACCGAACTGTATGCAATATACACCGAATGAATTTTACTGGGAGAAAATCTTGCCCCTGATATAATGGATCATTTTATTATTCAATGTGTCAGACTGATCGAAGACTGCCACTGAGTGGTATGATGCGCAGCAGTTCCGTCTTGTTGCGTCGTGTAGTACAAGGACCGCGTTCGATTGCGTAGTCTGTATTACACTAGACACGTTTCCTTCACTTGAATAAGCTACACCTGGGTCAAGCATGTTAATAGAACGCAAATAGGGCATTGCCGCTTACGGAGCAGCAGAAATTACGGCACTTCTGCAGCAGAAATACTTCGTTTCGACGACCGCATTCGAAATGTGGTTTTGGTTATTCTTTTTCTTAATATGTTTTCTTATTTGTTTTTCATCATGATGCTTTTATTTTTGTAGTAAGCATGGAAGTTACAAGTCACAGGGGTCAAAGGTAAACAATACAATATAAAAGACAACAACAAATAAAACGTCATACGTCAGATTATGTACAATTCAGTGCTTCAATTTTTTCCTAATTTTCACCCTAAAGTATGCTTTTTTGGTCTAAAATGGCTAAAAATCGGCCAAAATCAACCAAAGTGTGAAAATTTGCGCATTTCATTCACAATTTAAAATTTTAATGCCCGCCAAATTCGCATGGTGCAGTATCAACAAAAAAGATGAGGTCCCCTACAAACCCCTGGGTACAGTACACCCGTATTAACCCGTTTGTTGGTCTTAAGGTACAGTTTCTCTCCCTCGCAAGTGGCCACAGCACTGGTGCAACTTGTTCACTGGAATAATTTTTTCATCCCTTGTGTTAGCAGGAACCAGGACATTAGGATTATTACGAACGCAACTATTTCTTACAGTATTGCGCTTCGACGCCGTCTTCGGGGTGTGGTCTTCCTGTAGCTGGAATTCTGCGTTGCGACGACCGCGTTCGAAGCGTGGTATTCTTAGCCAAGATTTGTTTCTGATTCCTTAGGTAAGTAGCAACTAGCACTTTAGGATTGTTACGTACGCCAGTATTTCTTAGAGTATTGCGCTTCGACGCCGTCTTCGGGGTGTGGTCTTCCTGTAGCTGGAATTCTGCGTTGCGACGACCGCGTTCGAAGTGTGGTATTCTTTGTCCAGATATATTTCTGATTCCTCAGGTAAGTAGCAACTAGCACTTTAGGATTGCTACGTACGCCAGTATTGCTTAGAGTATTGCGCTTCGACGCCGTCTTCGGGGTGTGGTCTTCCTGTAGCTGGAGTTCTGCGTTGCGACGACCGCGATCGAAGTGTGGTATTCTTAACCATGATTTGTTTCTGATTCCTTAGGTAAGTAGCAACTAGCACTTTAGGATTGTTACGTACGCCAGTATTTCTTAGAGTATTGCGCTTCGACGCCGTCTTCGGGGTGTGGTCTTCCTGTAGCTGGAATTCTGCGTTGCGACGACCGCGTTCGAAGTGTGGTATTCTTAATCCTGATTTGTAGCACTTTAGGATTGTTACGTACGCCAGTATTTCTTAGAGTATTGCGCTTCGATGCCGTCTTCGGGGTGTGGTCTTCCTGTAGCTGGAATTCTGCGTTGCGACGACCGCGTTCGAAGTGTGGTGTTCTTAATCCTGATTTGTTTCTTATTCGTTAGGTAAGTAGCAACTAGCACTTTAGGATTGTTACGTACGCCAGTATTTCTTAGAGTATTGCGCTTCGACGCCGTCTTCGGGGTGTGGTCTTCCTGTAGCTGGAATTCTGCGTTGCGACGACCGCGTTCGAAGTGTGGTATTCTTAGCCCAAAGTTGTTTCTGATTCCTTAGGTCAGTAGCAACTAGCACTTTAGGATTGTTACGTACGCCAGTATTTCTTAAGAGTATTGCGCTTCGACGCCGTCTTCGGGGTGTGGTCTTCCTGTAGCTGGAATTCAGCGTTGCGACGACCGCGTTCGAAGTGTGGTATTCTTAATCCTGATTTATTTCTTATTCCTTATGTAAGTAGCAACTAGCACTTTAGGATTGCACGTTCGCCAGTATTGCTTAGAGTATTGCGCTTCGACGCCGTCTTCGGGGTGTGGTCTTCCTGTAGCTGGAATTCTGCGTTGCGACGACCGCGTTCGAAGTGTGGTATTCTTAATCCTGATTTGTAGCACTTTAGGATTGTTACGTACGCCAGTATTTCTTAGAGTATTGTGCTTCGATGCCGTCTTCGGGGTGTGGTCTTCCTGTAGCTGGAATTCTGCGTTGCGACGACCGCGTTCGAAGTGTGGTGTTCTTAATCCTGATTTGTTTCTTATTCGTTAGGTAAGTAGCAACTAGCACTTTAGGACTGTTACGTACGCCAGTATTTCTTAGAGTATTGCGCTTCGACGCCGTCTTCGGGGTGTGGTCTTCCTGTAGCTGGAATTCTGCGTTGCGACGACCGCGTTCGAAGTGTGGTATTCTTAATCCTGATTTGTAGCACTTTAGGATTGTTACGTACGCCAGTATTTCTTAGAGTATTGCGCTTCGATGCCGTCTTCGGGGTGTGGTCTTCCTGTAGCTGGAATTCTGCGTTGCGACGACCGCGTTCGAAGTGTGGTGTTCTTAATCCTGATTTGTTTCTTATTCGTTAGGTAAGTGGCAACTAGCACTTTAGGATTGTTACGTACGCCAGTATTTCTTAGAGTATTGTGCTTCGATGCCGTCTTCGGGGTGTGGTCTTCCTGTAGCTGGAATTCTGCGTTGCGACGACCGCGTTCGAAGTGTGGTGTTCTTAATCCTGATTTGTTTCTTATTCGTTAGGTAAGTAGCAACTAGCACTTTAGGATTGTTACGTACGCCAGTATTTCTTAGAGTATTGCGCTTCGACGCCGTCTTCGGGGTGTGGTCTTCCTGTAGCTGGAATTCTGCGTTGCGACGACCGCGTTCGAAGTGTGGTATTCTTAATCCTAATTTGTTTCTTATTCCTAAGGTAAGTAGCAACTAACACCTTTGGATTGTTACGTACGCCAGTATTTCCTAGAGTATTGCGCTTCGACGCCGACTTCGGGGTGTGGTCTTCCTGTAGCTGGAATTCTGCGTTGCGACGACCGCGTTCGAAGTGTGGTCTTCTTAATCCTGATTTGTTTCTTATTCCTTAGGTAAGTAGCAACTAGCACTTTAGGATTGTTACGTACGCCAATATTTCTTAGAGTATTGCGCTTCGACGCCGTCTTCGGGGTGTGGTCTTCCTGTAGCTGGAATTCTGCGTTGCGACGACCGCGTTCAAAGCTTTGCGTTCATAATCCTGATCTGTTTCTTATTCCTTAGGTAAGTAGCAACTAGCACTTTAGGATTGTTAGGTACGCCAGTATTCTTAGAGTATTGCGCTTCGAAGCCGTCTTCGGGGTGTGGTCTTCCTGTAGCTGGAATTCTGCGTTGCGACGACCGCGTTCAAAGCTTGGTGTTCATAATCCTGATCTGTTTCTTATTCCTTAGGTAAGTAGCAACTAGCACTTTAGGATTGTTAGGTACGCCAGTATTCTTAGAGTATTACGCTTCGAAGCCGTCTTCGGGGTGTGGTCTTCCTGTAGCTGGAGTTCTGCGTTGCGACGACCGCGATTCGTTTTTCTACCCTCTGGCATGTAGCAACTAGGATGTTGGGTGCACCAGTATAACTTAGAAACAGAGCAGCCTGTCGACGTCGCTTTCGGGGATTCACAGAATGTGACAGGCAGTCATCAATAAAGTGTAGGCAAACTACTCCAACACGAACCCGATTTCGCAGCTGGCAGAATAGTGAAACATTCATCCGTGGCTGCTGATTTGGGAAATGTTACAGGTTGAAGAATACAATGTGGAGCATGATGATTTCCTCTTTCTATTCGTTGTGAAAACACACCACGTTCGAAATGGGGGTCGTGTTGGTGTAGTTTGCTTTTACCTTGTGTGCTGCCCCACCTGTTTGTGTTTTGCACAGTGAACAAAGCGACATGTGTCAGTCAGGGGTTACTATACGTGTTGGCTTCACTGGTCAACGCTGGTGTCTGACACCGATTGTCTCCCCATGTCATGGTCACATTAACGAAGGTCATCATATTTCGTGTGAAGTCTTTATACAAACACACAAAAAGTCAAACTTACAATATCTGCCGAGTTGCGCCGGACACACGGAATAAACACGGCAAACGGTTGATGTTTAAAAACGTTTTCTTTGTTTTCTGTGATGGTTTGAACCGTGTACCTTCTTAATTTTGATTTTGGATTGGTTCTATCGTTTTTTTTTTGAATTTAGCGTGGGATGTTCGTTGTTCGTGTGATGTTCGTTGCTTTGATTCTTTGCTGCCTTTTGATTCCACTCTATTTTGTTCGGTTATCGTCCTTACTGCACTTTATAGTTGCGGATGGAAATAACCGTTTTTTGTGAAAAACCGAAAAAACGGGTCGATTTTTTGGACTGAAAACAAATTTCCGTGAAAAAAACGGTCAGAATCTTGTCCATATTTTAACAAACATGACGTTTTTAACCCTCATTTTTCAACATTCTGGAGGACCATCAATTTTGAAGTGCCATCTGGAGGCTTAGAACCAATGTAACTTGGAGATTTTGAGCAGTTGCTGTGACTTCAATGGCACATTGTGTCTTTGCATCATACTTCACAGCAGTTTTTCGGGTCAAGATGCCCTGTATCTGTCATTCATACCCAGAAATTTATCCTCTGGAAATTTTTCGATTCTTTTGGGTTTTTCGACTTTTTCTCAAAATATAAAGAACCGGTTTTTTCGCAACTATATACTTGTCATCGTTCTTGGATTTTGATGCCAGCATCTTTTGATCGAAAATTGAAATTACTGAGAATTTGAGTAAATGTTGAAGATGGAACGTGACAAAATTCTGAGAGATGTCGTGCACCCAAAGAAGACCACACGAAATGTCCCGAATCGGGGGAACGTAATTCACCGACCGGTAGACCGCTGACCGGGAATTTTGACCACGGTAGCTCTAGCACAGGCAGCATAGCAACCGCAACCCACATTGTAAACCATTTCCGATATCATTCTCCGCCCGCTGCTCCAGCTTGCAGATCATTCCCTATGGCAATCCACCGTAACTTACCGTAGTCAAAACTACCGGTCAGCGGTCCACCGGTCCGGTGAATTACGGCCCCCGAATCGGAATCAAAACCGATCAATGGAGCCAACGACAGAAACCCACGGACCCCACCTCAGATACGAGCGACCATATCGTTGCACAAAATCCAATTATAAAAATGGAAAGTTGTGGCAGATTAATATTATCTATTAGTAGAAGACACCATAAACAGTGAGAGCTTGATGAAGGCAGCAATGAAAAGGAAAAAACAGAGAAATAAATGAAGGCAAAAAAGCCTGTGTGGTTTGCTGTGTCAACGTTCGAACTGCAGATCTTTGGAGTCCGTTGGTGGTGCTCCATCCACAGACTTCTTCTCGGCGTAAACTTTGATGAAGCGAGCCGACGTGCAACGTTGGCCATGTGGCCGATGTGCCGTAGGGTACCTGCATCCCAGGTAGCCCTCTCCTTTGAAGCTGAAAACACGGCTTTTTGAACGAAACTTTATTCTTGCGGAAAAGTGCAAAAGCGACAACGCTTTGGGGCCTTAGCCCTCAAGTAAATCAAATTCTTTTAAATCTCGGATGAAGAGGTCCGTGGCAGGGAAGCGTTGCAACGGAGCAAAACGTTTTTCTTAAAGGGCATCTTTCAGAAAAAAGCCACTGTTTTTAAAAGACAAAGGTTAAGCATAGGATATTTACGACTTTTTGCCTCCAGAATGCATGAAATAAACCACGTTTTTGTCAATTATGCTCATCTCCAACACCTTTGGCGAAGTTGTCGTTCAAGTTTCTATCTAACTCAGATATTTATTTTTTCCTTCGATGCTCGAACAACTTTACTTTGCCGACTTAAATGAACCGTTTTAAACAAACGATTTGTTCTTATTTTTCAACGCTTGACGGGTGTGGATGATCACCGGTGTGAAGATTTCTAACCGTAATTGGTACCAGAAAGCAGAAATAAAAAAGAAAACACAACACATTTCATCTAGAACTTTAATTTTTGATGATTTTGGACGACTCGTTGATTTTGGAGGTAGGAATCGGGCCGACCCGATCGGTCTGCCCGATCGATCCCTCAAATCTCCGGCCCGGCCCGGCCCGAGGTGGTCAAAGCTAGGCATGTGGTGGGGGCAATACCGATTTTTTGACCCAAGCCAATTACGCAATAAAAAGCCTACCGTATTCCCTAAAATAGAGCCCCCCAAAAATACAGCCCCCCCCCAGAGGTGGGAATCGGGCCGGGTTACCTTGGCCCTGCCCGGCCCCGGCCCGACGAGGTCCGGGGGTCGGCCCGGCCCGGCCGGGCCCGAGAGGTCGGGCCGGGAAGTCCGGGCCGGCCCGGCCGGACTTGGAAAATAGTCGGCCCGGCCCGGCCCGGCCCGATTTTTTCGGCCCGACTTTTTCTGATGATATTTTGAAAACAATTTTTTTTGGTGCAAATATTACTGTTTTTTGGTTTAAAAATACCTGATAATCATGGAAGTCGGTACTAATTTGCAGAATCGCGAGAAATTTTGGCAAATTTAGCCTAAAAAATCACGATTTTTTATTGAAATTCGATGATGTCGGGCCTTTTCGGGCCGGCCACCACGGCCGGCCCGGCCCGACATTCTGAAAAGTCGGCCCGGCCCGGCCCGACCGTTCGGGCCGGAAACCTCGGCCCCCCGGCCCGATTCCCACCTCTGGCCCCCCCTAAACGGGGTTAGTGAAAAAATAGAGCCCCCCCCCCCCCAAAAATAGAGCCCCCCAACTTGGAATCCCCGCTTGGGGGTCGTAAAGTCAAGTTCTTGCATACGACACCCCCGCCCCCCCAAAAATACAGCCCCCCAAAAATACAGCCCCCCTAAAAGGGGTCAATGAAAAAATACAGCCCCCTTGTATTTTAGGTTTTACGGTATACTTGCGGGCCGAAAAAAAACCGTTTTTTTCGGCAAAAAAAACCGTTTTTTTCCGAGGCCCGGAAAAATACGTTTTTATTTTATCGGAAATTTTTCCAAGTGGCAACTTGAACAAAAACGGTTTTTTTCCAAAAATTTCCGAGAAATTTTCCAAGGTTGCGAAAGGATGTTGTCAAAACCAATGTAAGTCGATGCTCAACAGTTCTAAATGAGCACTTTTTAATCTCCAAGCGCATTTTTAGCCCGTTTCAGGCCATTTCCCGACGAAATTTTGTCCAAAATAGGCGTTTTTGGACGATGGGTATCCTTAAGTACTGGAAAAATATTTGGAAAAAAACGGTTTTTTTCCGGAAAAAAAACGGTTTTTTTTCCAAAATATATTTTGCGAAAAATACGCAAAGATAAAAAAGCCTACCGTAAAACCTGAAAATACAAGGGGGCAGAGGTGGGAGGAATCGGGCGGGTTACGAGCCGGGTCGGCCCGGCCCGGCCCGACTTGGAAAAAGTCGGCCCCCCCGGCCCGATTTTTTCGGACCGACTTTTTCTGATGATATTTTGGTGAAGCAATTTTTTGGTGCAAAAATTACTGTTTTTTGGTTTAGAAATACCTGATAATCATGGAAGTCGGTACTAGTTGCAGAATCGCGAGAAATTTTGGCAAATTTAGCCTAAAAAAGCACGATTTTTTATTGAAATTTGATGATGTCGGGCCTTTTCGGGCCGGCCACCCCGGCCCGGCCCGGCCCGACCGTTCGGGCCGGCAACCACGGCCCGGCCCGATTCCCACCTCTGCAAGGGGGGCTGTATTTTTTCACTGACCCCTTTTAGGGGGGCTGTATTTTTGGGGGGCTGTATTTTTTCGCTGCCCAAAATTTCAAAAAATGTTCCAAAAAATACCCCTAAAATGGAGTTCTCTGTCAGGGTGTTACTGGACATTATTGAGTGTTTTTAGGTGCAGATCTTCCATAAAAGGCTTTACGTCATCATATACTCAACCAGTGTAGTTCCTGGTCCGGCGGGGAACTAGTTCACCTCCCTGACTTTTTCGGAGGGGAAATTAGTGTACCTCCCTTGGGGGGAAGGGGGGAAGAATCCAAGAAGCATGGAAAAAGTCACTTTTTGAGGTGGAAAATTTGAGCTGTTTTTACTTCCTTTCGGAAAAAATTCTTCATAAAAGGGTATGTTGGCGAATTTTGAGAACATTGACCAACAAATCACACATTTTTGGCCTAAAAATGTCCATTTTAGGCCTAAAAGTGGCCATTTTAGGCAAAAATTGGGGAAATTAGTGTAACCGGAGGGGAAATTAGTGTACTAACTAGTATATCTTGGTCGGGGAAATTAGCGTACCTTAGGGGGGTCCCCCCTCCCAGGAACTACACTGTGCTCTATTTTTGGGGGGCTCTATTTTAGGGAATACGGTAAATACCGTAAAAACCAAAATACAAA
>JASAMV010006930.1:0-42157 GCA_030248065.1 Rhynchonema sp. JSB1_4
ACATGCATTTGTATGAGCCAGACCTTGTATCACATCACATCACAGCATGGTTGCGGGATAAAAAATTTACAAAAGGCATAAAAGCGAGTTAATCGTTAATTTAACGTAATTCCCGTATCATGATCAAACAAGAACAGATATAACAAACAAAAACTAGCACAGTCATGTCCTTGGCTACACTTGCTGAAGGTTGCACAGCAGTCTGTGATCTAAAATGTGACCAATACCTACATATTTACTGTATTACCTATATTTACCGTATTAAATACCTGTATTATACTATATGAAGTCGATGATTATTTGAATTATTGAAAGCCTACACAGGTACATATGTAGCACTCATGCGAAGCGAATATGAAACTCAAAAGCGCGTAAATTTCCATTTGTGACACACGCGCATAAACTGGCCTGAAATTACAAAAAAACAAGCGTGCGTACCGCAAATGGAAATTTACGCGCTTTTGAGTTTCATATTCGCTTCGCATGAGTGCTACCTATGTACCTGTGTAGGCTTTCAATAATTCAAATAATCATCGACTTCATATAGTATAATACAGGTAATAATACAGTAAATATAGGTAATACAGTAAATATGTAGGTATTAGTCACATTTTAGATCACAGACTGCTGTGCAACCTTCAGCAAGTGTAGCCAAGGACATGACTGTGCTAGTTTTTGTTTGTTATATCTGTTCTTGTTTGATCATGATACGGGAATTACGTTAAATTAACGATTAACTCGCTTTTATGCCTTTTGTAAATTTTTTATCCCCGGAACCTACTGTGATGTGATGTGATACAAGGTCTGGCTCATACAAATGCATGTATGTCCCTGCGCTTTGACCATCTGTGGTTGGTCACTGTGGTGAAAGTGGTTTCACAGGGTGTCGCTTGGTTAGCGAAGACCAGACATTTTACTTTCATATCAACACAAAGGACCAACGTTTCCATGAAAGTGAGTGAATATTGCTTGTCATTTTATTTTGCACGCTGCTTGTCTGGGGTTCGCTTGTGAACATTTGTTGTTTCTCTTTTATGATGATCACGATATAAACAGAGTATTTTATTATGACATCGTTGTTCAACTGATGGCACTAGCTGCAGTTCTCTTTCAGAGAAAAACAACAATAATCTGTGAAATTCCTAAAAATATTAACAGACGTACAAAAAAACCATGCATGTGAATATCATAGTTGTGTGCTGACTGCTGGTGCACAGCAAATTAATTATTTTTTCACACTTTCTCCGCAATCACTTCGAACGGCTTTGTTGCGCGCATGAAACGAAATTCCGGTTCCAACAATTGATCGGCAGTTTTCATTTTGTCGGCTGGCGTCATCGACAACTTGTATTTTTGCAGAATCGTTGTGAAAATCATGAATAGGTCCATACGCGCCAACGCCTCGCCCATGCACTGACGTTTGCCTGAACAACAAAGGGGGGTGGTTCCACTGGTTTATCGGATGACCCTTTGTGACCTTAGATAAAAGGTGGATAATAGGTGATTAATGACACTTCGCGAAGGACTGATGTCAGCAATGTTGACCGGGTTAAAAGTGGTTTATTTACTTCCTGATCAAAAAACAAACGATTGATACCGCGCGTGGTCTAATCACCTCATGGTGACCGACAGTTTGTCTCAAACGCACATACAGTAAAAGTGACCCATTAGAAACCTGTGGAGGTACTGCGACGAATGTGACGCAATATCCATTGTTACCGGTTTCGACTTACCTTAGCGGTCGTACAATCCAGGCGGTGCACCTGGTGATCATCAGTGCGATCGAACCAGGTGCCAATGTGTGGCCCCTAACCGGAAACAGATACAAAACCATAGACCAACAGTAGCTCAACGCACCCAATGAAAATGGGATGACCTTGTCCACCAACTGATTGTCAAGCTGTCCGTTCTGCATGATGAATCGATTAGGATTGAACTGCATCGGTGATTCGAAATATTTGTCATCCCAGTGCACCGAACTGATCTGCACCAAGACGGCAGTGTCTGAAACATTAGCTTGTTTGCGTGTTCAACCGAGTTTTCGTTTACAGCCCCTCTTTAAACACCACGCATCCAGTATATATGTAGTTGTGTCCATCTGTGGGCTCATCTGACAGAATTAGTATTAATCTTGCTCAGATACGGTTTTATTTTGGATTTGCATATCCAACTATAGTCAAACTTAATTTTATCGACCAGCTCGTGCTAAACTGCCTGAAACTATCGGCCTTCCTTGAAAAATCAAGCCACGTTTTGTCGAAAGACAAAAAATTCACGTTTTGACGTTTGCACTGAAAATGTATGAAATGGATTGTGATGTCGAAAAAACTTTCCATAAGAATTGATGAAAAACTGTAAAGTTCGAAAAAACTGCCAATTTCGATTACCGTTGGGAATTTGCACTCCTCCAACGACGACGTCTTTGGTGGTTCGATGCAGGACGTTCATCGGGATCACGTTACCGTAACGTTGCACCTGCATAAAATTATGCAACCGAGTTCGATCACAAACCACATAGTCCTGAATGAAAATGCCGACAGCGGCAATAAAAAACGACGTAAAAACGATTGGGACACGAAAGAAAAGCTCCAAAACGGCGACGGAGTACAGTATAGTCCGTCCACCAGCTCATGGCACTTTGTGTTGCTGCTGGCTGGTTTGTTCCCTTCCTCCACGTTCTAATGAAAGAGAAATTGAGTTTCCAAAAAAAATTATTTTTGCTCCTAAATTGCTGTTTTTATGAAATCGACGTGTTTTATCGATTTTAATCTAATTTAATTTTAAATTTGATCGAATTCAATCGTTTTCGACACATTTTCTTATTTTTTAGGGTTTTTTTTTGCAAAATCTCTCACGCTCAATTTCTCTTTCATTAGAACGTGGAGGAAGGGAACAAACCGGCCAGCAGCAACACAAAGTGCCATGAGCTGGTGGACGGACTATACCTCATGCATACATGCCACTGTGTACGGCAGACGTTGTCTGTCAGCCATTGTGCATCTGCGATCAACACCAAGCACACCGTGGATCTCGGACCTCACTCGATCTTGTACCTGTATGGTTGTTAGAATCAGAATAAGACAGTGCGATGTTCGACAACATGATCTATCCTCTTCATGGTGGCATTATTGGAACTTTGGTTCTGTATTCTTCGGCAATACTGTGTGGTAAAATGCGGTATCGTAACATACTGTTTCGTAAAATAGGTTTATGGAGTGATGGAATACGGTATCGTAAACTATACGGTATGCTCGTAGCAGATGGCATGACGTTACCTGTGGATGCATTGTGACCAGTCGGAATGCCCATTCCAGTGTCGTTCGTGTGGTCTCAATGCCGGCCGTCCACAGATTCTGCACTGAACCAAGCAGCTGGCGCTCGCTGAAAACACACACACACACACACACGATGACGAATACCTTATGGACACCTTGATCAATTGACCGCTGATCAGACTAACACTCCCGTTACCATCCCTGGTGGTTACCTTAGTTTGGGCTCGTGGTTTCTTCCCCCTCCGAGAAGAAACGTTCAGATCAGATTGCAAAACCAAACACGAAAAGACCAACGTGAAAATGCCCAGATCCTCGCCTTTGGCCTTGCGCTTGCGGACTTCCTTCAAAAAATGACATGAACTTGGAGACAGTTAGCACTTTGTGAGACTGAATATCTCACCTGCATGAACGCCGTCAAGAAGTCTTCTGGCTCTTGGTCTGGGTTCTGGTCAATTTTCTGAAGATAAAATTTTGCGTTTTAGCGTTCATTTCGGAGCATTTGTTGTTTAAGATGCTCGTGACCTCTTGACGTTCCTTCATCAAACGACGAAACGAGTCGAAATACAGCTCGTTGCTTTGACGGATTTTGTCGTAGTTGAAGTGTTTGAACAGCGGGAAAAAACGCAGCCACGGATACAAGTCTAAGGCCATAGTGGCTGGTTCGTTGAGTTGCTAGAATATGAATCAAACACTATATTCTCTCAAAACTGCAAATTTGGCGGACAGCAACCTAAAAACATGCCAAACGCCACGCACACTGATGGCACGACGGTGTATATCAAGCATGTTGGCCAATTCGGCATCACCCTCGATTTCGAAGCGACTGCCGATCGTCAGCATCGATACAACGCTGTAATTACGTTTCGTCATCTTCGAAAAATATGTATATTTTTTAAGCTTTTTTATAAAATTTTCCGCTAGTGTGTCCAGGTCTGGTATTCGATGGTTGCCGTCCGGTCACTCCAATGATGTATAACAACAGTTGGCTCTTTCTCAGAGAATGCACGGTGATGGTGAACGAAGACATCATCAGTGTGAGCGACCGCCACCTCTAACCAGTGAGGTGAGAAAAGCAGACACTTTTATACCTCTTTTGCAACAATCACATCATAGGTGGCACATTAGAAACAAGCCACAGTCGAAAATTGTTCGCTGATGTTTCAATACACTCACTTTGTGACCACAATTATGGCCGGGTGATCAAACGGCATGGTGATCTGTGATTGGCCTGTCTTGAATTTCTTGTTCATCCATTCCAGTAGCGCATCGAGTTCGTAGTTGATCTTGTTCTCCATCAGATTCGAACCGAAACCAAAGTCCCTGCATTTTTGTTGAGGATTTGCCCTGAGCAGTCAGTTTAATGCGTTTCATGATCTGACTTTTGCGACACAGGATAACACTAAAAACGTGATTGCCACCTGAATAGATTAGCCGTAAATCGTCGCAACTCTCGCCAAGTGTGTCCGTCGGAGAACGGGATGCCCAATTGTGGACCACCTTGGAAGACTTCCAGCACAAATTGACGCACCCGACCGGCCAACGCGTCGGCTGATCAGTTTTAAAAACGCGAATTCTCATGTTTCGACGAAAATTTCTAATCACTCAATTTGCAAGGAAGCCGCATTCGCTGGGCTCAATGTTTACTTTGATCCGCATCGAAGTACTAATCATACAGAATTATGCAGGTTGGTATTACCATTTTTAACGCAGGCCTCCCGTATTAGCTCATAGTCGGTGATGACAACCTAAACCATTGTACAACGTCATGACTTTATCAGACAGCAATGTGAAACATCGACCAGCCTGACCCACAGTCGGGTTGGGCATCCAAATTGTGTAAATGCCCCCGTACTGCTTGCCCCATTTATTGATTTGTTGTTCCATGGGGACCATTTCAACTCCAAGCTGATGAGTGTTTCCAATCAGCGGTAAGGGCATGGGGCCTGAAGTGGAAATATTTCTACAACTATGGCAAACCCTTAGAGTATGTGACCACACCTTATTATGACCTGGCGGTACTCGTGCACAACATTGAATATTCGCTCAGTGTTCACGTTTGTAGCGGCCTAACCGCCTGCCTTCATGGTGGATATCATAGTATATTTTTCCAACGACTACTATGTGCCGTCGCCAAACAGTCTATACAGTCAATATTGTTTTTAGGGACCGAAAATGCCGGGTTCAGATTATGTCGCTATTATAAAGAGGGTGGACTGCAGTGGACAACGTGACGATTAGCAGTTTGGGGGAACCAGTCCATGAGGAGTCAATGGAGGGTATCACACATAATACTCGATATTGTATTCGAATGAAACATCATTCAGTCTACCTGGCGGCAGTCGACGGCGCTGCTCTCTGAATCGCCATACATAATAGCCGATGGCCAACAGGAGCACGTAGAATATCATTTTGGATTATTTTTCCATTTGATGTCGAAAAACTCACTTTCTGAGCATAAAACACGCTCAACTTATAATAGCATGTAGCAAAAATATGCAGATCAACAGGACAAACTGAACAGGTTTTATTCTAAAACAGAAAATTAAGTTTAAATCAGAAGAACGTAGCGAAACAGTTTCCTATATGCAACGTGTCTGTGCAGGCATGCTACTGCGTCTGCGCAAACCAGACAGGTTGAGTTGCTAACGATAACGCATTTTAAACAAAATCAGCAAAAAACATACGTACGCCAAATGATGTTGCATTTTGAAAACGACTGAGAAAACGGGACACTATAGATAGGGTATGAAATTCAAACAGACAAGAAATGGAAAGCGAAAACTCCGAATAATTGAAACGTTATGCCAACCACTCGTTTTACTTAAAGTTTTCTTGTTTTAAATTTTACAAACTTAGCTGTTTAAAATTCTATGAACCTGATCAACCGAACATCGCACCAATAGGGGTCGCTTCAAGGACTACTGATTATGTTTTTTGCGACATTATTTATTTTGTTCAACCAAGAATATGACTGAAAACGTGAGAAACATTTTAAAACTTGATGAAACTTATTCCATATCGCTATCCAACCACAACCTAACATCCCTATCGTATCTCAACCTCGCTCGTCTGTACAGCTCAACGTCGGCAAATTGGAACCGCTCGATTTTCTTTATTTGCTCAGGTGTCAAAATGGTTGACAGCTTCTCAAATCCGGGTTGGCGTTGTTTCGGGGCAAGACTTTCACCCAACTGTTCTGTAATTGAGGATGTTTATCGAAATATTACTTTCGTGATAGCGTTTTTAGGATTCAAATTCTCAACGAACAAACATTTTCGAAATACTGTAGGTGGCGTACTGATCAAGGGCGGTTGGTGTACCCGCACCAATCAGGAGGCCCCAGACTTGACCTTCGATATTGTTAGGCTTACGCACTCAGACTATTTTCTGGCTGGTGTGAACTGAGCCAAGTTCAAACAAACCAGATCGACATGATCGAGAGACTGCGGAATATTTTTTGCGTCACCTTCCAAGATCAGGGCATTTTTGACTACAGCTGTTTTCCCTCACCCGGCCAATTGAACATTCTCCTGATGGTCGCCCATGTTTCGGCCAACGTTTCGGTGAGACCCACGAAATCCAGCCGTGCCAAATATTCGTACGTTCGATTTAATGACGTGTCATCTGTTCGGCCTGAATAATTGCAAAAAATCGCTTTTGCTTTGAAAAAAATTGAGATTCAAATGGGCATTAATTACAGCTGAGAGCTGGTCATCTTTTGTGATGTTCCATGCATTGTGAATCGCTCTATAACATCATTTTTGAACGAAAATTTTGGTTCCCAGTTTACCCTTTATTTCTGAGTTACAATGTAACGAACATCGTTTAGCGACCGAAAATGACGGGCTCAGCCAAGTCACCATAAAGAGACCAGACTGTGGGTGATATTTTCGAAACGGTGTAAAGGTCAGTTGGGTGTAAAGGTCGGTGGAAAGCTCGGTCGACAGCTCAGTGTGATAGACCTCGGTGTAAATTTGAAACATTCCACGTTAATAACAGGCAATGTTCCACGCTTACACCGAGCTACGCCGACCGAGCTTTCGACAGATATTTACGCCGACCTTTACGCCCAACTGACCTTTACAGCGTTTCGAAAATTCCACCCTGTATCCACATCACTGTACCTGACCATCCCAGCCATTTCGACTGCGAATTAGTGAATATGAAATGTGCCTGGACGTATTCACTCGGCAGGGTTGCATCAGCAGCTGGATCGCTGTGTTTGGGCCACTTCTGATTCGCTATCCACACGCGATGGAAGAGATCAATTGAATCGTTCAGTGATGGAATCGGGAATGGTTTGTACGATGAGGTGCTGAAATAGCATAGGATAGCTAAAAAGTCTGAACTGTTCTGAGAGGTTTCTGGGTGCAAGAACATATTCGAGTGGTCGTCGCGACCAAAATTTTCGAACTTGAAACATTTGAATTGTTTGGCAAAATTTCAAAGTTTCAATTTTGATCCACACACACACACACACACACACACACACACACACACACACACACACACACACACACACACACACACACACACACACACACACACACACACACACACACACACACACACACACACACACACACACACACACACACACACACACACACACACACACACACACACACACACACACACACACACACACACACACACACACACACACACACACACACACACACACACACACACACACACACACACACACACACACACACACACACACACACACACACACACACACACACACACACACACACACACACACACACACACACACACACACACACACACACACACACACACACACACACACACACACACACACACACACACACACACACACACACACACACACACAACGCATGAGCTACATCATTTTCACGCGTCAATGTGGTCGCGCCCAAGATAGAAACTGTTTGGTTTCTTTTACGTTTATTTGACAAAAGTGGATTTTGCCCTCTTGTTTTTATTCAACAAGAGTGACCTGTCACGTAAACGTCTGAACACTGCAAAAAAACAAAGAACAGTGCAGCAACGTGCATCCTCCTGGGAAAGTGGTCGCACGCGCCCAACCATAATTCCACCTTGAGGTGCTTGCTGCCGTGCGTGTTGCGCACTGGTGGTTTCAAGATGATGTTTCGCCGGAAGTACAGTATGTATATAAGCAGAAAACAGTTCGTGCTTGCGAATGTGTGTGGCAGTAGCTTTATTAATAAAAAGTAAAGTAACACTACGCCAACACGAGCCCGATTTCGGAGGTGGCAGATCAGTGAAACATTCACACGTGGCTACTGATTTGGGAAATGTTACACGTTGTAGAATACAACGGGGCGCATGATGATTTTCTCTTGCTTTGTGTTTTGTGAGCACACCACCTTCGAAATCGGGCTCGTGTTGGCGTGGTTTCCCTTTACCTATCGCGTATTGATACTGTTGTTGCTGGCCTGCGTTGTTATTTTTAATTCTGCCACATTGATGCATTATATGCTGACCCATTTATTTTCTGATTTTGCGCATAACCAATTATGTCAAGTTGGGATTATGAAACTTTGGGTAAATTTTGAAGGCCACCTAATGGAAGCTTTGTTGTATATTACATGCGGTGTGCTTTTGCGGTCACGTGCAGCGCTTGACGCGTGGTGGTGGTTGCTGTTTCGACCCGAAGTCTAATACAGCGGATACCGTTTCATCGTCAGACTAAATAATGTGTACGCGTCATTATAGTCGCTCAAGACACACCGCAATGTGTCTGTACCACTTTAGCCAGGACCTAAGGGCACAAAGCCTGTTCTTTATTCCACCTCCATGCTGGTAAGTTCCCATGGCAGCACCAAACAGCAAATTGCCAGAGCACGACAATGGCAAGCTAATGATTGAATGCCCTATTGCTTTCGAATGTGTGTGTGCTTTGACACGTTAATATTTGCAGCAGACGCGGAGACAAAAATCAATGTTCGGTCTTACAGGGATGCATGCTTTGTTTGCCAAACGCTGTATTTAACCCCATGCGCGTCATGGTATTAGCCGCGCATCACCAAAACACTCAGCTCATCGGAGCGGTGCTAGTGGAACGGGACGAGCTGGATTATTGGACAAAACACCAGAGGATCCAGGGAGCAACAGGGGCCTACGCCCCACTTTTTCAAAGTGCGGAGAAAAAAGGGAAAAAGACCCCTAAATCGCATAATCTCTTCTCTTTATACACTTCAATGGTACAAAATCAGGTACGCCCATATAATTGAAATGTGGCCGTCGCGTGTGCCAAAAGTGCAAAAGTTTCGCGCATAGTACAGTATGTAGCTCAAAATTGGCCAATTATAAAGAAGCACTGGATAAAAATGACTTTTGGGATTTGCCCCCCTTGCCCGAAAGCTGGATCCGCCACTGGGACAAAATACATACTATGCTGCTGCCATGAGCGCCCTATTGTGGCCAATGCACACAACACTGTGAGTTTTGTCGAGCCACCGTGGTTACCGTAACGAGACGCGTATCGCCATAAAATTCATTGGGAGCCGGATTTTTATGCTTCGGTCACATTGACCGCAGACTGCCACTGCCTTGACGTTGCGCAATGTTGCCTTCGATCTTCATCCTGCTGTTTTATACAACCGAGGGCAACGCTGTTCCAGCTGTGACGTATGCCGGTAAGTGCATATTGCGGTCGCGCGGGCTCACAAACCAGGTCAAAGCCCAAATGATCACTACGAATCTTCCATTTGTGTGTTTCAGAGGTGGTCGCGCCTCTGACAACTGAGTGCAACACGGTGCACAACAATTACCTGGGTTCACCCGGATGGGCCAACGACACGCACAAGATGGTGGGCAGCTCGTGTTTCTTCATGATATACCAAGGCACTTGGAACGCGTGCCTGGCACAGTGCCAAACGAAAGACGCAAAGTTGGCTACATTGGTCGCCGATGACGTGGTCGATGCAGTCATGTCGTTGGACTTTGCCAGATCGGTGGGTTGCGTATTTACCAATTACTTGATTGATCGATCAAAAGTGATTGACAGATTTCTCGGTAGATTGATTAATCGCTCGACTGAGTGACTGATTGGCCGACAGTGTAATTTGTTTCGACTTTCCCCAGACACACTCGCCAAACTACGGTTACCGTCTTTACGCCGGATTGAAATCGAATCGGACCGACGGGGGTGTGGCGACGCCGGATGACGTGTACTTTGTGAACCAAGATGGTTCGCTGCGTGAATCGCTGATCGATCGCAATCTCACCCATCTTCCATTGGTCACACCGACCAGTGGCAATGAGAAATATGGGGTTTTGACCAGTGCTGGATTTGTCATCCCTGACGACAATCGAGTGCATCTGAGAGACGACCCAACGGTTTCTGTCGCACTTTGTCAAAAAGGTGGGACTCCTTTTAAGTAACTATTGTGTCTCGTTTGATATCGAAATAATGATCGTTGTCAAGCGCGAAGATCAAGACCAACGTAATAGGTTTTTCGTTTATTTCCGTTCACCAGAAAACTTTTGACAATCACTGCGGTTTTTGGACTGGGGACCCATGTCTATCATTTTCATAATGGTTTCATAATTTGTGCATCAATACAAATTGTTGTGGTGTGGTTCAGATGATTTATGATCCACTACGGCCGCCACTATGATCCTGTGAATTTCCCAGGATATGATCCTTTTCAGAATCAACCGCGGCTCAACGATACGAATTCATGGCAATGAACAAGGAAATGATCGCCAGTCCGTTTCTGATCGAAAATGGTTTGACATCAGGTTTTGCGATATTCCTCCACAACAGCTTTCAGAGCTCAGCTCAGTCTGTCAACATTGATGAGCGTTTTGTGCCTATGGCCTTGACCCGTGCTAATGTTTGGTTTTAAAAGCAGAACAGCCATCAATCTACTTTTGAACGGAGAACGAGACCTTAAACCGGGCCTGCCGCTATTGTTTTTTGGGTTTTGGACCTCGGTTTTTTTATATTAATCGTTAGTTTGTGTGTGTGTGTGTGTGTGTGTGTGTGTGTGTGTGTGTGTGTGTGTGTGTGTGTGTGTGTGTGTGTGTGTGTGTGTGTGTGTGTGTGTGTGTGTGTGTGTGTGTGTTCAAATGTTTCAAGTTCGAAAATTTTGGTCGCGACGACCACTCGAATATTTAAAGGGGGCCTGTTTAATATTTTTTGGGTTTTGGACCTCGGTTTTTTATATTAATCGTTAGTTGGCACTGATATGAAGAACATTAACCTTCAAGAACTTCACCAAACTCACGTTTACCCACCGAAATCGATCAACCAACATGGCCGGGAACAAACTATCCCAATATTGATGCACTATGTGTGCATGGAAATCAGGATTTCCAAAGCATAATTCAAATCACAGAGGTGTGGTATAGGCGGCGCGTTACGGTAGGTTGACAAAACATTTGTTATTTACAAAAGAGCTAATGTTTTATCGGGCTACCGTAACCCGCCGCCTATATCACGCCCCAGTGATTTTGAATTTCTCTTGTCATTCCTGATCATCATGTGCAAATGTGCATCAATATCGGACAGTTTTGTTCCCGATAGACCATCTTGGCGGATCGATTTCGGTGGGTAATCGCCATTTTGGTGAAGTTCGTCAAAACTAATGTGCTTGATCTCGATGCCAACAAACGATATAAGTGAAAAAACCGAGGTTGAAAACCAAAAAAACAATAGCGGCGGGGCCGCTTTAAAGGTGTAGTTCCACTCAGATATGTACAAGTTGGTCTCAAACAGTAGTCTGTAGACCACTAGTGTCTCATATTGGTACCTGATTCCTGCACCAAAAATTCAAGAAACGAGACATGAAGCGCCAAAGTACCAAAATCCCGTTCAACGGCTTGACCATGCGAAAGTGAGCCAAAAATGGGGATGATTCGAAACATTTATGAAAATTATGTTATAAAACGGTTTTGCAAAAACTAAAACCATTAAAAAAATTACAAATCTGTCCACTGATCAGGTCAAGCACAAAATTTACCAAATTTAAGCACTCCTTAGGACGGATTTAGGTTAAGCACGGAAACCGGAACACGGAAATAATTTCCATACAAAATTTTTTCACTCATTTCCGTGTCACGGAAATATTTCCGTGTTCAGTGATTTTTTAATTTTCACGGAACACGTAAATATTTCCTTGGACATGATTGCTGTTCGCGTCAACACACAAACTTTTGACTTCAGCACGCTGGCTTTCGTCATCATCACTCGAAAAGCACCGTTTGCATGCCTGCGTTATTTCCGTGTTCCGTGATTTTGAAAATTTTTCACGGAATACAAAACACGGAAATATTTCCGTGTTCCGGTTTCCGTGTTGAACCTAAACCGCCCTTCGATGTTAAAAAAATTCCCACATTTTTTCTTTCGTTCAGATTTTGGGCAAAATTAGCATATAATTTGAGTGAATTTTGAAACTCAAAAATTGCGCTGCTCGTTCCCTGAAATTTTGGTGCAGGGATCGGGAGCTACTTTTTTGTAAAATTGAGCCCTGAAGTGTAAGCCACATGAGCTACTTATGATATTATTATTATTATTACTCACTTACCAAGAGTGGAACCAAGAAAGCATACCATCGCCGCAAAATATATGATATTGATAGACCTTCATTTTGCGTTGTCGACCTGTTGGTTATCATGCTGAGTGCTATGTTTTCAAGCGATGAAACATTTTCTGTATACCGCTTCTGGACTGTTATAAAACGAAAAGTTATAACACACCAGAATTTAGGCAAACATTTGTCACAAATAATTCTCAGACCAAGTCACCATTACCCATTCCCATCACCCCCAGGCCACCAGGATCCCCGCCAGTGCGCATTCGCGTGTCTGTTGCACTGGCAGTGTCTGGCATTCGATCACCGACCGACCGATGGCCGCTGTCGCATGTCGATGCGTAAGAACGATGCACAAAACTTAAACGATGCTGTCGGTGTGAATGTGTATGCCAGAATCATGTGAATCTAGAGTGTTGTGGGTTGCTTTGGATAGGGGAGAACCAGGTTCAACTGTCATTACCTGTATACTACCGAAATTAATTGTTTTTCGTGTCAACATAGTTTTTTCGCATTTAACCTTTTCTCAGGGCGGACTTATGTAGGTTGAACACGGAAACCAGAACACGGAAATATTGCCGTGTTTTGTGTACCGTGAAAAATTTTCATAATCACGGAACACGGAAATAACGCAGGCACGCAAACGGTGCCTTTCGAGTGATGATGACAAAAGCCAGCGTGCTGAAGTCAAAAGCTGGCGTGTTGACGCGAACAGCAATAATTTTCACGGAAATATTTCCGTGTTCCGTGAAAATAAAAAATCATGGAACACGGAAACCGGAAATATTTCCGTGACACGGAAATGAGTGAAATAATTTTGTATGGAAATTATTTCCGAGTTCCGGTTTCCGTGTTTAACCTAAGTCCGCCCTTGCATGCCTTTCGTCCTACTATGTAGTAGGGCTCGCGCGGGAAATTTTTTTCCCGCGGAATTTCGCGGGAGGGACGGAAATTTGCGGGAAATTTCCCGTCCCCGTTTCCCGGGAAATATTTTCGATAGTGCCATTTCCCGCGGGAAATCGGCCATTTCCTGCTTTTTCCCGTCCTTCGACCATTTCCCGCGCGGGAATTCCCGTCAGTAATTCCCGTGAAATTTCCCGCGGGAAACGGGAAATCGAAACGATCAGATCATCTGTTGTTGTCTTTTTCTCTTTAGTATGGGTTGGAAATAGAATTTTGTCTTTTTCAGACCTGCTCATGATGATCACGATCCTGAGCAATTGACCTAGGCTGCATTTTTCAACTTACAATTAGCGGCTCACGCCCTGAACCGATCAATCAGAAATTCACGGATTTAATGGCACGTGTGTGTAACCAGAATAGCGCCATTTCCCGCGGGAAATTTCCCGTTTTCCCGCATTTCCCGCGGGAAATAGGCCTTTTCCCGCAATTTCCCGTCCTTCAAAATTCTGAAAACCATTTCCCGCGACATTTCCCGTCCTTCAAAATTCCAAACCTCCATTTCCCGCAAGAATTCCCGGACCCTTGGGGAAAACGGGAAATTTCCCCAACTTTTCCCGTCCTTCAAAAAAATTTCCCGCGCGAGCCCTACTATGTAGTGATGTCTGTGTACGCGTCCACTGAAGTTCTTTGTGGACCTTCCAACTGCGTCGATGTGCTGAGCCGGTATATGTGTATAATGTAACCACAAGTTGTCATATGTTTGTGTGATTGGACATCCATATTTCTTTTTCAGGTTTTTAACGGATTAATATTTCTTGTGTTATCGTGTACCTGTATGCTGCATCCTGTCGCCTGTTGTAAAGTCAAGTTAAAACACAACTGTCAAAGTTGGAAGACCAAAAACGGCACGAATGCAAAAGTTTCGCGAACCTTGAATTCACATGATTGTAAGCGGACAGGAACTGTTTGATCGGATCCCTCACGATTGTGAATCTGACAGCATCGATGGGTGTGACACGGTCAAGGAAGGCTCGACTTTGTGGCGTGTACAACGGGAAATGCTCGATGAAGCCTGAATGGATGCTGGTGTTTTTTCGATTTTTATTAACATACTCGTATGCATATACTGTGTAAGTATAGTTACCGATGTGCCTGTTTTCTGGTTTGTTTCTAACCTGTATGTACATGTTTGTGGGTTCTGATTTGTGCTACATACTGTACAATCAGACCAGATGATGAAGATATATCCTGCAAGTTCAATCATGTGATTGTTTTTGAAAGACTGAATCCACTTCATCAGATTGCCAAGTTTGACACCACTACTGTATGTATTATACACACAAGAAAGAAAAATGCCCCAAGGGGCATAAAAGAAATATGGTTCCCATGATCGGTTTCATTTGATACGTGGCATTTCATTCTGCATGCGACACTTTCTACTTTTGTAGTTTGCACTTATTATGGGTAAGATCGAAGATCGAACCATGTACGGCATGCGTGCATTATGCCTGCGTGCACATTGTAGGCTGGGAACATTTACATAGTATGTATCCGAAGTTAATGTGATTGTTCGTTGATTGTTTATGCCACGTACTTCCGACGAACTGTGTGAAAATGGATTTTTACTCACGAACTGCGCGCGAAAGCAGGCCGAACAAAGCAAACTTGTACTTACCGTCCACGCCTCCTCTGTTGATCAACTTATCATATATCGGACAGCAAAATTCATTTTTCGTCAATTCCGTTGATCCTGAAGCTGTCGTAATCACAGAAACTGCATATTCCGCTCTGTCACGTTTTAATCACGTGGCTACTTTTACACATGTGAGCAGACTGATTCGAATTCGACTGGTTTTCTGATGTCCGTCTGGACGATCACCAAGTTTGATAGTGTCCTACTTTGCGTCAAACTTACAATTGATCTCACCATTTGACACGAAAAACTCATTGTGCGTTTTGTGGAATTCCAATCGTGCTCCATACTTGCGCACATCAGCATCACACGCACTCGGATCTGGCCAGACGCCTCTGAAACAGAATGGTCATTGTCATATTGTACAGCAGATTAGTTTTGTCTTTACGCTTATTTGATCAAACGGAAACGGCAGCTGATGAAAAGCCTGTGACACAGGTTGAACTCAATTGCGGTAAACAAAAAACAGCAAAAACAAATTTGAAGCTATCAATATCAAAGTGTTCATTTCATTTAAAAAATCAAATGCACACAAACTTAGGCAGTTTCTTTTCCCAGTCACATATGGGGTATTCGGATCTGGCGAAGCAATAGAGCTTCTGGGATTCGCAGAAATCGCGAAGAATTTTCACGCTGTTCGTACTGCCGGTCTTGTGCAGTCGGTGGTAGACAAAATGACGAACCGGTGCGCTTCAATAATAAATCATGTTATTATGACCTTTCATTGGTTTGGTGTTTAACTATTGTATATGCTGGCTCAGAATACTGTTTGCCAGTGTGACCATTTCAGATAACGTTTCCAATGCCACACCTGGGAAAACCGCTGTGCTTTAACTAAATTTTGGATCGGATCCGTGTAGGGATCGGTACCGGCAGGGTAGCCGACACCCGACACCCACACCCGATGGTTGAAACATGCCGACACCGATACCCAACATTAAGAGGTGTCTGCCGACACCCGCCACCCGACACTTAAAAAATATCAATGCACAAAGCGCATAATCTGCTGCAAAAAATGAAAAATCATCCAGAATAGTTGAACTGTGGGGCATGTCATGCCAATAATAGTGATGGAGTCATTGGCTGAGCTGGAATTTCAACACAGGGTGCACATTCGAAAAGTCAATTATATCTGGTGTTTGCTCAATTTTTGAGAAGCGATTTTATCCGGTGCCTTTTCAAAAAGTTTTCAGATCTGTGCCGTTTTCTCCTCACAACAACTAGTAAAAACATGGCGTAGCTCACGCGCAAAGCGCGCGATTCTTGAACTTTGGAAGGTTGATAGAGTAAAATCGTGCAATTTGGAGAAAGGTAAATCATCTCCAGGAGTCACAAATGGTAAACCTACCGCGGTGAAAGAAAAATGGACATGGACTGTACTTCTGAAAGTACCTATGTATATCTCCTGCTTTAGTGATGTAACAGTTATCCGCCCCGAAGTTTGGTGGCGCAAGATTAAATCTAAGGTTTTTAATGTGGCAGTATTAAACCACATCTGGAAGCTCCCGACACCCGACACTTGCCCGATTTCTGGACCATGGTCCCTGGAGCGTGTTATCATGAACACTATTGGTGCACTTTGTCACACTCCAGTGACACACAGACATGCCGGCGTAGGGTGGCAACAAGTCTGAAGTTACAATAAAACCGGCAATAGGCAGCATTATCACACCAGTGGAAAACAAAAACAGGCGCAAACGGCACGAAAATTTTCTATTTTCACTGTTTTGTTAGTTTTGGAAATACTACTGTTTCGGGTGGTTCCAGGCCGAAAGTGCTCCATGGGCACCTAAAACCCTACTCAGAGCCCATTATGAGTATAAAAAATACTGTATGTGGTATACCCATACGCACTGGCACTCAGCATGGGCACCTGACCAAGATGCCGATATATACTGTAACTGTTGTGAGTTGCGCACTTAACTGCAGCGAGTTTGATGCTCTTCCACGACCGAAGATTGTGGTCGCACCGTTGAGCGACAAGCACCAGAATGTGAAGAAATGATTGAAACTGACGATCGAAGTGCGAATTTGTTTGGAATTTTTGAAATGCCCCACTGCGAAATCATACATTTTATGTGCTGTGGCCTCCTTTTTGGTTGCGCACCCTCATGAGCGCGCAAAAAAGTCTGCGCACCCTGTCTTGTTCGTAGGTCGCCCCTGGCTGCGATAAACCATCCGGGTACGACACAACACGCGCGAAGAGCGAAAATTTGTGAAATGCCGGAAGTAAAAATTGCAAAATTTGCCGTTTTCAGTAAATAATTGAAGATTTTAGGTGTCGGCAAGTGTCGGGTGGAAAATACAGTTCCGGGTGCAATTCTAGGCTGAAAGTTGAAGTCGCGTGCACGCGCGTGCACGCGACTTCCTAGTGCTAAAACATAGGGAGCGCACGCCAGCGCACGCGCAAAACTTCGCGTGCACGCGCGTGCACGCGAAGTTACTTCGACTTTTGCCTATACTTTGCACTGTTTCGCACGCGCGTGCACGCGACTTCAACTTTCAGCCTAGAATTGCACCCGGTACTGTATGCCGACATCTGACACTCGACAGTGCCCCGGCCTCTTCAGGCCCAGTTTATCAGGCCCGGCCACAGGCCCAGCATATTTGACCCATTTGTATGCTGCCGACACTCGACACCGATCCCCAGATCCGTGGGACTACCCAGCGCTTGCCTCTGGTGATAATACAATTACCAAAAGGTCATCGGACAAAAAAGAAGCGTAACCGACCGCATTGTGAATGAGACGATAGTTTGATGGAAGGTTTTGGTGGTGACAAACAAAAGAATTCCACCGGCCAGCATCCATTTTGCCCAACGTCGCCAGGCGAGCATTTTTATTTTTGTCTTTCGCACGGAAGATGCTCCAAAAGTTGTTTTTATCCAAAACTGACTGTGCAAAACGATACTTGGTCACAAAAATCTATAGGACTGGATATGTGCTGGATCCGAATATGTTTCCAGTTGACCTTCCTTGATCCAGTCACCACCGCACCATGTATGTATACAAAGTACATGTATACATACACAGAAAGCTATCAACATCAACACTGCATGTTGTGCGGGCGGACACATGTAGGTGTGCAAACTTGGATCAGGTCAAAAACATCTACGCCACAAGGTCGCAGACCGTGCATATCCTACCTAAAATGTTGGTATGGTCACTTCACGAGCACGCATGTTCAGGCAACATACATACGGAAACACAGCGGGCACCTTCGTTGTTTTGCGTATCATACGGGACAAACGAAACGAAACTATGAACACCATCGTATACTGCAGATGTGGTGAAGTGGAGCAATCATGGGCCAATCACATGCACAACAGACATCTCTGATTGTGTGTGGGATCAGACCGAATTCACAATGCATGCGCAACTGTCAAGTGGGCGATCGAAGCGAAACGAACGGGTGTGACTCCACGCTCGTGATCACGGGCAAAGCATATTTGCAGACCTCGACACTTGCGTGGGTGCACAGCCCGTCTTCTTCAAATAATGAAATTTGACGTAATGTTCGACCTTCTTGTCAAATGAATATGGTCAGTCCTGATATTCAATGACGCCCTTAAAGGGGGCGCGACATTATTATTTTTCACGATACACCGCCTGATTTTATGTCAGAAATTGAAAGACGGCATCCGAAGGAACATGTCTTACAAAGACAACAACATTGACCCGCGCTGTTTTCCGCATGAAAATCACCCCCGAACGTCGAATGTCAGGAACAAAAGTCAGTTTGCTGTAGTCGCTCGGCCGCTTGAAGATTAGGCATCGAGTTCAAAAAATTATGATATGGACTCGGCGCTTATGTAATATTTGCGAAACATTTCAGCTGCCACAGAAATTGCAACGTCGACAGGTGCTTGGAGCTGGTTGCCGGAAAAATGTTTCGCAGATATTACATAAGCACCGAGTCCATATCATAATTTTTTGAGCTCGATGCCTGATTTTCAAGCAGCCGAGCGACTACAGCAAACTGACTTTTGTTCCTGACATTCGATGTTCGGGGGTGATTTTCATGCTGAAAACAGCGCGGGTCAATGTTGTTGTCTTTGTAAGACATGTTCCTTCGGATGTCGTCTTTCAATTTCTGACATAAAATCAGGTGGTGCATCGTGAAAAATAATGATGTCGCGGCCCCTTTAAGGCCACTTTATACATACTTTGTCTCGTTGCGATACACGCAGCAATTTCTGACACGCTGATTGGCTGTTGGTCGCGCATGAGCCAACCAACGCGCGAGAAAATGTTACGTGTATCGCAACGAGACAAGGTATAAAGTGGCCTTTACAGCCAACAACAGGTGCGTTTCCGGATATGTATACATCGACTTCTTTTGTTTTCGTGTGAGTTGTGTTTTGACTCGTTTTTCTTTCATGCTCTTGTTCGCATATAGTTTTTTGTGGCATCTGCGTGCAACTTTTTGAAATCGAACTGGGCGAGCAAGAAACATTTTTTATTCTTTTACCATGAACCCGTTTTGGAAACAAATGGTAAAGTAATGCCTAATAACCTGCACGCTACAACCACAAACACAAACGTTGGACAACTTTATATTTACAGTGGTGAAATCACAATACCAGTCCACCTGCTAACAGCTTCTTGGGTTCCCCATGTTGTCATCATGCACATATTGATGGGAATTCTGCAGCACCCCAGCAAATCAGCATCAGCAAATGGTCGTGTATGGTTCCCGGCTATAAGGGCATCAATACCAATTATGTACGCGTGACCGCTTCTTTGTATAGTTTACTATCTGTTGGTTTTGGATCATCTGACTTATTTTGAGGTTCTCGTTGTCACAAAGTCTGCTTTCCTGCACCGGCAACTGGCAGCAGACAACTAAAACCTCAGCTTAGAATAACAATCAAACAAGCAGATGACTTCTTTTCATTCAAAAAAGTCAATAATAATAGTTATGGGGATGGGAGCACAAAACAACGGCTTTTAGCTATTTCCACACTTGGCGTGGATGGCTGTTGAAAAAATCGACTTTTATGACAAAGACGTCTGAAGCTAAGTGAACCCAGGCGTGAGTTCAGAATGGAAGAAGAATAATAGATGCTATACATACTGCATACGTGGAACGCAGCTTATTGTGTCCTTTGCTGTTGGTAATTTTTGAACAGGTGAGCCTTGACCCAAAGTGAAACCTATAGTGACTGACATTTCCAATCTCACAAATTAGTCCCGTTTACCACTAAACTGTCAAGCAAGAATACTGTGTGAGATCGAAGTTTGAATTGCCCATGCGCCTGCTGCCTGATCCAAAACAACAATGACTGACGAGGCCGTGCCTGCGCCCGGTGGTGATGGTGCACCATCTGAGGCGCCGTCCGAGGCCACAACCGGTGGCGCCATCAAACCCGGACCGAAAAAGCGCGAAAAGCCCAAAGCAAAACAATTTGTTGAGGTTTGTCAGGGCCGAAACATTGAACCGCTGGTCTGAAATTCGAAATCTATTCAAGTTTTGTAGTTGTCGGAGTAGTGTCGAAGCAATTTTTCAAAGCGCGGTCATATAGTTTTTGGCTGTATGTACCAATGGCTACCAGATTTGTAATCTTCACCGAAAAAGTTGAAGAAAGGGCACATTATGTGTGAATAACTTCATATTTTCGTACTTTCTTCCACATCTTACAGGTGCCTTCGTCGTTGTTTATATTCAGCGACAAGAACATCATTCGTCGATTCTGTGTCTGGTTCACAACATGGCCGCCTTTCGATTGGTTCATTCTTGGGGCAATTTGTGCCAATTGTTTGGTATGTATATACACGTGCACGAATTAACTAAATCCAGTAAATAAATTATTTATTTTTCTTGTAAACAGCAGGAAACGTCAGGTTTTCAATCCTCTCCACCGAGTGCTTGCAGAAAATGTTTTCGCTCAAACCACCAGTTTGATTTGTTTTGTTTTGTTTCCAAAATGTCAAATGCGACATGAAATGGGAATTCGCGTCTTCGAATGCTGAACTGTCGTTGACCGGTAAATTAGATTCTTATTTCTGATTTTCGAAATGTTTTTCAGGTGATGGCCATGGACGACCATCTGCCCAGAAAGGACAAGAAACCGTTTTCGCTCTGGCTGGTGGGCGAAATCAATATAGTTTTTTTGACTAACTTTCAGTTGAAATCGAAAACATACGTATTAAACCCCAGTCCGTACACGAATTTAAAAAAATTATAAAAAATTGCCCAAATTCCAGGAACAATTCGAGCCGGCGTTCATGCTCGTCTTCACACTTGAATGTGTGCTGAAAATTATTGCCAACGGCTTTATCATTCACAAAGGCGCCTATCTGCACAACACATGGAACATTCTGGATTTTGTCGTCGTTTTTAGCGGGTTAGAGACATTCTGCTTGATCGGCCACAGTGCATCCACTTTATAGTGACCGTGCTTGATCGGCGAAACCGTCGACACGAGCAGACCGACACCCAACATCATTGGTACCCTATCCAGTAATATACCCCACTATGTACCCTATGTATACCTGGTCCATCTTTTGCGTTCTGCGCAAGAAGCATGCTGCGAGACTCTCTCCACCAGATCAAAAATCAAGCGTTATACATACCTTGTTTACACCTCAAAGTTTTCAATTCTATGATGTGTTTCGATTGTTGGTACCATATTACGCAAGTTACCACGCTAAAAAGGAATGGTGACTATTCCGTATTTACCGAATCCGTTCAAACCACCATAAAATCTGTGCACCTAAGATGTTTATCGAAGCAAAAAACTACGTCTTATTTCTTCATCATACAATTCAAAAACATTAATTTTACCGTGCAGGGCCATCGAAATGATGCCAACCGAGGGATCATTCCTGGAATCTTGGGACCTCAAGTCACTACGCACCGTGCGAGTGTTACGACCGCTAAAACTAGTATCGGGCCTGCCAAGTTAGTGTATTGGGGCACAGCTTTATTTTGATTGAAACAATCTGCGAGCGGCGCTATACTTGTAGAAATTCAAATGTGTTGATGAAGCGAGATAAAGAATCATACGTTTTAACCTCAGTAGCCGTACTGGTCATACATTCAAGGTCTACAACTGGTGGTCAAAGCGATTTTGTGTGCCCTGGCGCCCATAATGCAAATCGGTGTCCTTGTCCTGTTCGCTAACGTCATATTCGCTATTGTCGGATTGGAATTTTACATTGGCATATTCCACTACGCTTGTGTCGAATACACGGGCCCGGAAGAGAATGACTGGCAGTTTATTGATGGTACAGTGTTGTAGAAAGCTACATTAGACTGTAGCTTAATTTAATGTTTCGACTTATAATTCAGTGGAGTTATATTGGTCGCACAATGACTTTATAAGAATTGGTCAAATTTTTTTCCTGAATCGCAAAGCAGGCTAGTGACGGGGCAATGACGTTGCGTTGCGCGATCACACACAAAACACGTAGTAAAGAGAATGTTTCAGACCTGCGGCAACGTGGTTGATCTGCTAGATTATTTTCAGCTGAAAATGTTTTGTGAGAATCACAAATAGCACAGTAGTTAAGAGTGACTGAACATGAAAATCAGGACTGATTTTGATGAATTCTTATATGGTCATTGTGCGACCAATACTTGTCCATACTGGGTCTTGTGGACACGCTTGTAGACAGTTTTGGACAAATTGTCCTCTTGATGAGTTATACTTGGATGAGGACAAGTATAACTCACTATGAGGACAATCTCATGCGGACATTTGTCCACACGAGCTGTCCAAAAGTGTCCTCATGATCAGAGTTCAAAAATTTGAACTTTTGGCTTGTGGACAACTTTGAAATATGGTGATTTCTCGCCTTCCACGCAACTTTGTGCGCTTATATCAACTTGTCGGAAATGCCAGAGCCCAAACCAAGCCTTGAATCACGCACAAGTCGCAAAAGTGAAACAAAAACAAATGAAAGCACACCACCCTGACCCCGTGGGGTTGGTGCGATATCGGGACACATCCAGAGGTCTCAATCGGGCTGGCCCGGTCGGACCGGGCTAGAGATTTGGAAGATCGGACAGAGATGGCCTGTCCAAAAAGGCCCGACATAATTAAAAGAGTTGAAAATAACTAATTTTGGTTTAAAAGTCCCAAATTCTTCGCAACTTCAACGTAAAATTGATCAGTGGCGTCCTACGCCGCAATTTTTGTCACAAAACTGTCACCTTCAAACAAAAATTTAGCCTCAGAAGATCATCATGAAAATTTAGTTCAGTCCGGGCCGGGCCCACTTTTGGGAAAGTCGGGCCGGGCCGGGTCCGCCTAATTCGGCCCGATTGAGACCCATGTGTACATTCTGTAAGTGCTAGGTTCTCCAGCAAGTGTAATGGCATCAAAATCTAGTCTGTTGTACAGTAGGTGGGGCCCGATAACAGGGGTCAGTTCAACCCACGCCTAAGCTTAGCCTCAAGCCGCCAAAGCCTAAGCCTAAAGTTCATTAGGTGTGGGGCCCCAGATGACTGGGCCCTAGTTGATCGGGCTTCAGGTGATCGGGCCCGGTTGATTGGGCCAGAGTTGACCGGGTCCCAGAGACGTGGCTGACTAAGATGCCGTCACCCTAAACTCTCTGGGTATGTTGGTTGTAGTAAAAAAATAAAAGACCGACCTTTTCTTGGGCATAATTATGTTCAGCGGAATATCATAACCACGGAATAATTAGAGAGGTCGAAGACAAGAATTAGCACAACACATCAACTCTATCACGATGTAATTGAAGCAATATGCTCAACACAGACAAGAGTTGATGGGCAGAGACGTTTCTTGCGGGGGGTGGCAGGCCCCCAAAAGATTTCTTTTTCAGTTTACCGGCTTTCATTGTGCGTTGACTTTTAATTCTAGATTCAGTTTCCTGATTCGAGTGATCCAGAAACTTTAATTGATTTGGTAGCTTGCTTATTTTTAACCGTAGAGGCATTGCAGCAAAATCGTGCTTTTTCTCTTTCTTTAATTTTGATATGGGTTCGCTTGTGGACAAAACGGACACTTTTGGACAGTGTGGGTTGTCTACACGACCTACACTGTCCAAATGTCCTCTTGTGTAGACAAATGTCCTCAAACCCATTTGTCCACATGAGGACAAGTATAACTCCACCAAAGGATCGTTCTGCGAAGACAAATGGATTGGTGAGCTGTTATTTTTTTAACCACAGGCACACAAAATTCAAATACATCGTAAAGAACATCTCAAAAAAACTTTTATGAAGATATTATCGCATATATCTCAGGCCCAAACAACGGCATTACGTCATTTGACAATATAGCAATAGCGATGCTCACTGTCTTTCAATGTGTGTCCATGGAAGGCTGGACGGACGTCATGTATCTGGTCAGCGGTGCTTTACTGGACACTAATTTTTTTTGCGATATTTAGGTATCTGTTTCTACATATGTTCCAGACTGATGATGCTCTGAGCGACGCATACAATTGGTTGTTCTTTATGCCGCTCATCGTGATTGGCTCGTTCTTTATGTTAAATCTTGTGCTCGGAGTGCTGAGTGGGTGAGTACTGTTTTATGTGGTCTTGGGTCATCATTGTGTTACCACAACATGTGGCTCAAAAGGGTTGCGAGGGCCACTGGATAGAAAGCAGGTTGCGGCCCAGATTATGCATGACGTTTTTTCTTATTTTTGCGATGTGTATTTTTCAAATTATTCGAAACTAACTCAATTCCATTCACTGATGCAGCGAATTCGCCAAGGAGCGCGAACGGGTCGAGAATCGCAACGTGTTCATCGCATTACGCCAACAACAACAGTTTGAACGCGAGTTGACCGGCTACTTGGATTGGATATGCAAGGCCGAAGATCTGGTGCTCGAAGAATCAAACCACAAAAGGAAATGAAGAAATCGATCAACGAATGTGGGTCGGGATGGGCGGGGGACCACTATCATTACAGTCCACCTTTTTTAAGCGTTTTCTGCTACATGGGGTGTTTTCTGCAGCAAAGTGGAACAGTGACAATAGAGGAGTGGACGGGTAGGCATAAATGGGGGACGCAGTAAATAACTAAACTAAAAATATGGGACGCTTGGGGACAATTATTCAGATGGAGCCAGTAAATTACAGCCCGCAAACGCGTTGAATTTCTTCGCAAGTCACTGCTGACGGAAGACGGCGAAAACAACGCCGAAGACGCACTCGCTAATGAACTGGCACTTCAAGTCAGCTAAATTTTTGCAATATTACAATTTTATTGCTGGTTTTTATTTTAAAAAATGCAAAATTTCCAATAAAGGAGAAAAAGACGTCTTTCATTCCAAATATTTTCTCGTCGTTTCAATTCAGCAAGAGTTGGCAGAGCAGGAAGACGACGAAGAGGAGGAAGATGGCACTGGAGCCGGTGGGGAGGACGCAGGTGAATGAAACATCATGTTGGGAGGACTACTCATGCACCAACCAACTTGCCCATTTTTCAGCGCCTCGCCAAAGGAAACAGAAAAGTTTTTCTGAGCGCATGGATCTGGCGATTCTGCAGTATCGAATGAAAGCGAGGAAAACGGTGAAAACGTCCGTGTTCTACTGGTCGGTGATTGGACTGGTCTTTCTCAACACTTGCACCACCGCCGTCGAACATTACGGACAACCGCAGTGGTTGAGCGACTTTTTGGGTGAGTCAGAGAACACGCACAACGAAACACAGCCTGCCTTCGTTGTAGACATTTGGTCATTGAAATAATACTCATCAGGATAGCACACCAGGCAGGGACTGGGATTGGCTGAGTGGTGATACAAACTAGACGGTTTCGCCAAAAAGACAGTCACCACAAGACGGATTGTACATTACTGGAAGCAGTTTTGCAAAAACATAGGTACAAGAGTTAAACATTGATTTGGTTCCAGATGTGACGGAAGTCCTATTTCTCACGATTTTCATTGCCGAAATGTGTTTCAAGATATTTGCTCTTGGTTGCCCGTCAACCTATTGGAAGTCGTCGTTTAATAAATTTTATTGCTTGGTTTGTTTTTTTGATTCTATTTTTTCCGTATTTTCGATTGCTTCAACCAATATGAGAAAAGCTCGATTTTGCTGCAATGGCTCTACGGTTGAAAATAAGCAAGCTACCAAATAAATTAAAGTTTCTGGATCACTCGAATCAGGAAACTGAATCTAGAATTAAAAGTCAACGCACAATGAAACCTGGTAAACTGAAAAAGAAAGCTTTTGGGGGCCTGCCCCCCGCAAGAAACGTCACTGCCCATCAACTCTTGTCAGTGTTGAGCATATTGCTTCAAGTCAGAGGTGGGAATCGGGCCGGGCCGAGGTTTCCGGCCCGAACGGTCGGGCCGGGCCGGGCCGGGATGGTCGGCCCGAAAAGGCCCGACATCATCCAATTTCAATAAAAAATCGTGATTTTTTAGGCTCAATTTGCCAAAATTTCTCGCGATTCCGCAAATTAGTACCGACTTCCATGATTATCAGGTATTTCTAAACTAAAAAACAGTAATCTTTGCACCAAAAAATTGCTTCAAAATATCATCAGAAAAAGTCGGGCCGAAAAAATCGGGCCGGGCCGGGCCGCACTTCCCGGCCCGAACTGTCGGGCCGGGCCGGGCCGAGGTAACCCGGCCCGATTCCCACCTCTGCTTCAATTACATCCTGATAGAGTTGATGCGTTGTGCTAATTCTTGTCTTCTATGTACCTCTCTAATTATTTACGTGGTATAAAATATTTCCGCTAAACTTATATTATGCCAACAAAAGGTCGGTCTTTTATTTTTTACTACAACCAACACACCCACAGGGTTTAGGGGGGCGGCATCTTAGCCAGCCACGTCTTTGAGACCCGGTTAACACTGGCCCAATCAGGCGGGCCCGATTAGCTGAAACCCGATCAACTAGGGCCCCGTCATGTGAGGCCCCACACCAAATGAACTTTAGGCTTAGGCTTAGGCGGCTTGGGCTGAGCTCAGGCTTCGGTAAAACTAACCCTCTTATCGGGCCCCACCTACAACAGACTAGATTTTGATGCCAGTACACTTGCTGGAGAACCTAGCACTTACAGAATGTACATATGGGTCTCACTTGGGCCCAATTTAAGCGGACCACGCACGGCCCAACTTTCCCAAAAGTTGGCCCGGCCCGTAAAAAACTAAATTTTTAATGAATGATCTTATGAGGCTAAATTTTTGTTTGAAGGTGACAGTTTATTGACAAAAATTGCGGCGTAAAACACCACTGATCAATTTTACGTTGAAGTTGCCGAGGAATTTTAGACTTTTTAAACCAAAATTAGTTATTTTCACCTCTTACAATTATGTCGGGCCTTTTTGGATAGGCCATCTCTGTCCCAATTGTTCTTCCAAATCTCTGGCCCGGCCCGAGCTCGGCCAGCGCAATTGAGACCTCTGGACGTGTCCCGATACCGCACCGACCCCACGGGGTCAGGGTGGTGTGCTTTCATTTGTTTTTGTTTCACTTTTGCGACTTGTGCGTGATTCAAGACTTGGTTTGGGCTCTGGCATTTCCGACAAGTTGATATGCTGTAAGCGCACAAAGTTGCGTGGAAGGCGAGAATCACGCCCCATCCTTCAAAGTTGTTCCCGCAAGCCAAAAGTTCAAATTTTTGAACTCTGATCATGAGGACACTTTTCAACGGCTAGATATGGACAAATGTCCGCATAAGATTGTCCTCATGGTGAGTTATACTTGTCCTCACTTCAAGTATAACTCATCAAGGGAGACAATTTGTCCAAAATTGTCTCCGAGCGTGTCCACGAGACCCAGTATGGAGACAAGTATTGGTCGCACAATGACCATATAAGAATTCCATCAAAATCACTCCTAATTTTCATGTTCAGTCCGACTCTTGACCTTGCTGTGCTGCTTGTGATTCTCACAAAACATTTTCAGCTGAAAACAGATCTCACAGATCAACCACGTTGCGGCAGGTCTGAAACATTCTCTTTACTACGTGTTTTGTGTGTGATCGCGCAAAGCGAACGTCATTGCCCCGTCGCCTACCTGCTTTGCAATTTCAGGAAAAAAATTTGACCAACTCTTATAAACCCATTGTGCGACCACATATTAACTCCACTGAATTATAAGTCGAAACGTATAATTAAGCTACAGTCTATATTGGTTGCACAATGACTTTATAAGAATTGGTCAAATTTTTTTCCTGAATCGTAAAGAGGGAAAGTGACGGGGTGGTGACGTTGCGTTGCGTGATCGCACACAAAGCATGTAGTAAAGAGAATGTTTCAGACCTGCGCCAACGTGGTTGATCTGCTGGATTATTTTCAGGTGAAAATGTTTTGTGAGAATCACAAATAGCACGGTGGTTAAACCGGGCAACCGGATATCGCATGCTCTCAGAATCCGGCCGTTCATAATAAAATGTCACTGTATGTAATCTGTGATCACAAAAACAACATTGAAACAGGATAAAACACGTTAAAAGTGTCACAATTAATTTTTAAAATTTTGTTTTCAGGAACAAACGCGAGCTTGTGCCGACTTACGCTCACCCTTTTGATCAGGCTACAGCAGAGCATTTAGTAGGGAATCCAACCACCTCAACTGCCAACACCCACGTGCGAAATGTTTCACAACGTGTGATTTTTCAGCGCACTGTTTCTTGTCACGATGTCTGCTGTGTTTGGTAGCACTTGCCTGATCAAAAGGGCGAGCGTAAGTCGGCACAAGCTCGCGTTTGTTCCTGAAAACAAAATTTTAAAAATTAATTGTGACAGTTTTACCGTGGTTTTTCTGGTTTGATCGATGTTTTTGTGATCATTGAACATATAGTCAAATTTCATAGTAAAAAAGCAAGCATGAGATATCCGGTTTCCCGCTTTAAGAGTGACTGAACGTGAAAATCAGGATAGATTTGATGAATTCTTATATGGTCATTGTGCGACCAATACGTGGCAGTCGTCATTTGCGCGTGTGTTGGCAATTGATTATTGTGAGTTGGCAGATATTACATGGATGTTTCAGGCAACAACAGAAGACAACACAGTATTATGCACGGTGTTTCATGAACTTGGCTATTTACAACCCTGTAGTTCATATGCTTACTAGCAAACACAATCTGAAAGTTTCAATGTCTGCACGCTCAGCAGTCCGCAAGTGCGGAGGTCGAACGGACTGCGGACATTGGACATCGTTTTTTTACAATGTCCGCAGTCCGCATCTACCTGGCCGCGCCCTAAGAAAGATGTCAGCTGCCAAAAAAGCGTAGGTGTCGGGGGTGTCGCACCAACACCCCCGGTTCACAAACATCAGTTTTGCTGAGCGAAGAATTTTGAGAGAAATTTCCTTTCAAACCAAATGCTTTTGAGACGCAGAATGTGACATTTTGGTGTTTATTTGTGTGAAAACTTGAATTCAGTGCTTGAGCCTACTAACGATGCAAAAGAGCAAAAATTTGCCTGTTTTTTTTTGTCACAGAAAAACATGAAATTGTTGAAAACGGCGGGGCCCCCCCCCACTTTCAAACCGCTACGGATATCTCATGCTTGCTTTTTTACCATGAGATTTGACCAAAAATGTTCAATGATCACAAAAACATCGATCAAACGAGATAAAACACGGTGAAACTGTCAGAATTAATGTTTGAAAAATTGCTTTCAGGAACAAACGCGAGCTTGTGCCGACTTAGGCTCGCCCTTTTCATCAGGCAAATGCTACCAAACACAGCAGACATCGTGACAAGAAACAGTGCGCTGAAAAATCACACGTTGTGAAACATTTCGCATGTGGGTGTTGGCAGTTGAGCTGGTTGGATTCCCTACTAAATGTTCTGCTGTTGCCTGATCAAAAGGGTGAGCGTAAGTCGGCACAAGCTCGCGTTTGTTCCTGAAAACAAAATTTTAAAAATTAATTGTGACAATTTTAACGTGTTTTATCTTGCTTGAACGTTGTTTTTGTGATCACAGATTATATACAACGACATTTTATTATGAACGGCCTGATTCTGAGAGCATGCGATATCCGGTTGGCCGGTTTAACCACCGTGCTATTTGTGATTCTCACAAAACATTTTAGCCTGAAAATAATCTAGCAGAGTACAACCACGTTGGTGCGGGTTTGAAACATTCTCTTTACTACATGCGTTTGTGTGCGATCACGCAATGCAACGTCACTACCCCTTCACTTTTCCCTCCTTACCGATTAGGGAAAAAAATTTGACCAATTCTTATAAAGTCATTGTGCAACCCATATGGTCTCAGTATACAGAGAGAGCACGGCTGGTTTGCGTTTATAGCACAGTATGTCAGTGGTGAGTTATACCCATTGACTGCAAATAAACGCACAACTCGAATAACAAACACAATAAATAACTGCCCTTTTATAGCCTCATTAGGATAACAAATGAATGCAAACATCAGTGTTTAATGCAACATGAACACCACAATACAAAATTTTCTAGCGCAATAACTTTCGTGTCCCACTGCGAACGCAAACAAGTGTCGGTCTCGAAAGTCGGTCGGTCGGTCTGCACTGCTTGTTGCATTCAAATAAAGCCAACCAAATATAAAGTGTTCAAAGTGCGCTTCGCCAGTTGGGCTACAATATTAAAGAACGGAGAATTTATTGTCTGTCGACCAAACTAAAAAAATAGTTCATATGCTTTTTAAAACTGCAGTTTTCGCACGTTACAAGCCAAGCCAAAGAAATCTTTTCGTCAACGAGTACCCTTCCAATAACGAGAGAAACAATGAGGATATTGCCGTTGCATCGAAAAAAAAACATACTCATCTCTAAAATACCACATAAAATACAGAGCAACAGCAAATCATTTGAAAACGAAAAAAGCACAAACGCAATATGTAACACCGCAATAGAAAAAAACGGAGGGAACAACCGATCAATATTTTTAAATTCATTTCATGGATAGTGACCGCGGTGGTATTGCGCCGTGCATCATTCGAACGAATACGCTTCATAATCGCCGAGAGTGATCAGCACGGGTGTGCCAAGCACCTGGAATTGCATGCGCGATACGACATCAGTCCTCGGCCCGACGTGTCGATTGATAAACGCAATGTTGTGTGCCTGCAGGCAGATTGGTGCCCAACAACTGGATCCATTTCGATTTGGCATCGTCCTCACTCGTTGACGAAAAGATTTCTTTGGCTTCGCTTATAACATGCGAAAATTGCCAGTTTTAAAAAGCATATGAACTATTTTTTTAGTTTGGTCGACAGACAATAAATTCTCTGTTCTTTAATATTGTAGCCCAACTGGCGAAGCGCACTTTGAACACTTTATGTTTGGTTGGCTTTATTTGAATGCAACAAGCAGTGCAGACCGACCGACCGACTTTCGAGACCGACACTCGTTTGCGTTCGCAGTGGACACGAAAGTTATTGCGCTAGAAAATTTTGTATTGTGGTGTTCATGTTGCATTAATCACTGATGTTTGCATTCAGTTGTTATCCTAATGAGACTATAAAAAGGCAGTTATTTGATTGTGTTTTGTTATTCGAGTTCTGCGTTTATTTGCAGTCAATGGGTATAACTCACCACTGACATACTGTGCTATAAAGGCAAACCAGCCGTGCTTTGCAGACCTAGACCATATGGGTCGCACAATCAACGTGAGTTGGTCAAATTTTTTTCCTGAACGGTAAGGCAGGAAAATGAAGGGCCGCTGACGTTGCATCACGCGATCGCACGCGAAGCATGCAGTCACCAAAATGTTTCAAACCCGCAGCAACGTGTGTACTCTGCTAGATTATTTTCAGCTGAAAATGTTATGTGAGAATCACAAATAGCACAGTGGTTAAACCGGCCAACCGGATATCGCATGCTCTCAGAATCAGGCCGCTCACAATAAAATGTCACTGTATATAATCTGTGATCACAGAAACAACGTTAAACAAGATAAAACACGTTAAAATTGTCACAATTAATTTTTAAAATTTTGTTTTCAGGAACAAACGCGAGCTTGTGGACTTGCGCTCACCCTTTTTGATCAGGCAACAGCAGAACATTTAGTAGGAAATCCAACCAGCTCAATTGCCAACGCCCACATGCGAAATGTTTTCACCAACGTGTGATTTTTTCAGCGCGGTGCTCTTGTCACGTTGTCTGCTGTGTTTGGTGAGCTCCTGCCTGATCAAAAGGGCAAGAATTTAAGTCGGCACAAGCTGGCGATTGCTTCCCGAAAGCGATTTTTCGAACATTAATTCTGACAGTTTTACCGTGTTTTATCTCGTTTGATCGATGTTGTGATCATTGAACATACATAGTCAAATTTCATAGTAAAAAAGCGACATGGGAAATTAATACGTGTTTGAATGTGGCAACAAGCATGGTGACAAAAGCAGCTGGCTGATGGTACAGTCGTCAACTCACGTGGACAACTCTCGTCAACTCAAGCAACCCTAAGTGAGAGTGAGAACTTATACATGAGAGTTGACGACAAGAGTGGACGATCTGAGTTGATGACAGCACAAGAAGCCGAATCAACAGCAAGACATCGGTGCAGACCGTATGGGCAAATCAGCCACACTTTGCAGTCTTAGACCATACCGTATCACCCTGAATTCTCACACACCTAAAATGTTTCCGGCTGCTGTAGCCACATCGCGCGTGGCTTGCGTGTGAAAGAGCCAAGATCATGAAACATTTAGGGTGCGTTTATGTGTGTTGTCTACCGGCTAACCGCGCGAGACGTGGATACAGTAACCCGAAACATTTTAAGGTGTAAGAATTCAGGCTGATACGATACAATGACCATATGAGAATTCATCAAATGAATCCTGATTTTCACGTTCAGTCACTCTTAAAGCGGGAAACCGGATATCTCATGTTTGCTTTTTTACTATGAAATTTGACTATGTATGTTCAATGATCACAAAAACATCGATCAAACGAGATAAAACACGGTAAAACTGTCAGAATTAATGTTTGAAAAATTGCTTTCGGGAACAATCGCGAGCTTGTGCCGACTTACGCTCGCCCTTTTGATCAGGCAAATGCTACCAAACACAGCAGACAACGTGACAAATAACAGTGCGCTGAAAAATCACACGTTGTGAAACATTTCGCATGTGGGTGTTGGCAGTTGAGCTGGTTGGATTTCCTACTAAATGTTCTGCTGTTGCCTGATCAAAAGGGTGAGCGTAAGTCGGCACAAGCTCGCGTTTGTTCCTGAAAACAAAATTTTAAAAATTAATTGTGACAATTTTAACGTGTTTTATCTTGTTTGAACGTTGTTTTTGTGATCACAGATTATATACAGTGACATTTTATTGTGAACGGCCTGATTCTGAGAGCATGCGATATCCGGTTGGCCGGTTTAACCACTGTGCTATTTGTGATTCTCACAAAACATTTTCAGCTGAAAATAATCTAGCAGAGTACACACGTTGCTGCGGGTTTGAAACATTTTGGTGACTGCATGCTTTGTGTGCGATCGCGTGATGCAACGTCACTGCCCCTTCATTTTCCTGCCTTACCGTTCAGGAAAAAAATTTGACCAATTCTTATAAAGTCATTGTGCGACCCATATGGTCTAGGTCTGCAAAGCACGGCTGGTTTGCGTTTATAGCACAGTATGTCAGTGGTGAGTTATACCCATTGACTGCAAATAAACGCACAACTCGAATAACAAAACACAATCAAATAACTGCCTTTTTATAGCCTCATTAGGATAACAAATGAATGCAAACATCAGTGTTTAATGCAACATGAACACCACAATACAAAATTTTCTAGCGCAATAACTTTCGTGTCCACTGCGAACGCAAACGAGTGTCGGTCTCGAAAGTCGGTCGGTCGGTCTGCACTGCTTGTTGCATTCAAATAAAGCCAACCAAATATAAAGTGTTCAAAGTGCGCTTCGCCAGTTGGGCTACAATATTAAAGAACGGAGAATTTATTGTCTGTCGACCAAACTAAAAAAATAGTTCATATGCTTTTTAAAACTGCAGTTTTCGCACGTTACAAGCCAAGCCAAAGAAATCTTTTCGTCAACGAGTACCCTTTCCAATAACGAGAGAAACAATGAGGATATTGCCGTTGCATCGAAAAAAAAACATACTCATCTCTAAAATACCACATAAAATACAGAGCAACAGCAAATCATTTGAAAACGAAAAAAGCACAAACGCAATATGTAACACCGCAATCGAAAAAAACGGAGGGAACAACCGATCAATATTTTTTAAATTCATTTCATGGATAGTGACCGCGGTGGTATTGCGCCGTGCATCATTCGAACGAATACGCTTCATAATCGCCGAGAGTGATCAGCACGGGTGTGCCAAGCACCTGGAATTGCATGCGCGATACGACATCAGTCCTCGGCCCGACGTGTCGATTGATAAACGCAATGTTGTGTGCCTGCGGCAGATTGGTGCCCAACAACTGGATCCATTTCGATTTGGCATCGTCCTCACTCGTTGACGGCACCCAGTCGATGCGCTGCAATTGTGCGCTTGCACCTCAGGTCGAAAGGACAATTTTGACCTCATTCTTCACACTTAGAACGGGCAATGGGGTATTTTAACTACACAACTGATTTAGGAAATAAGACCACTTGGAGCACGTTAGCTGTTGGGCAAAAACCGAATGCTGGGTATTGCATGATATATGTAACCTACCTGCATTTCTGCCAGCAATTTCTGCCGCCAATGTCCCTCGTAGTCAAATTGTATTGTCTGACCACGGCCATCGCTAGTCGCCAGCAACTGATCAATGAACTGTATGGCACTAACAGCCGACATTGGTACATTGCTGGTCACACCGACCGTGCACAAATGCGCACAATGTGAGACGAGTTCGTGAAGCACGCTGAGCATGCCATCACGAGTGATCAGCAGAGATCGTGCGTCCAGTACAAACGTCTTCAGCCGTCCAAACGCGTTTGGCGGCAATTGCGAACTCAGCAGGCCGATGTTGTTGATGGCCTCGCCCAGACTGATGTGCACCAGCTCGAGATTGGGCAGACCGGAGACACTGGAAACACATCTAGTGTTCGCAGAATCGTGAGAAATAGCAAAACTTCGCAGCTGTCTCACCCTGACTCAGACTTTTTATGATTGCCTTGGCAGGGTTCACAGCTGAAGCGTGAAAAAGTCGTGAATGAAGGCAGCAACTACAACTGCACTTGGCCTTTGACCTTGACCAGACTGTGTGCAACCTGGACGTACGGCGTTGTGTGTATTCCTATGCAACCAGAACCAACCAGTTGGTGATGAACGTCTGCAGTCCACTCTCATGATCGAAATGCACCTCAAAAGTGGTCAGCGCTGGGAACGAGCTTGACAATAGACTGGGTCGCAGTTTGGTGAATAATTGTCTATCGCTGTCAAGTAGATTGATTGTTGCGATGCGACTGCGCGCCACCAAAGTACCTGTAGTTGATGGAAACTAGACTGTTGTTGTGCGTTGAATCAACTTGTGTTTAGTACAGGCCGGCCTTAAACCTGGCCCGCCACTATTGATATTTCAAATTTTTGGTTTGTTTTTTTTGCTCTAATTTAGTTGCCGACATCGAGACGAATAAGGTTGATATTCATGACCTTTTGATTTAGTGCAGATTTTATATCGAAATCAATCGATAAATACCGGTTCTCGGGAACAAAATTAGAAAAAATAGATAGACCCCTACTTCTTGGCAATCACGCCAGCCAGGAACAAAATTTTGAATTGCCGCCAATTGTGATAGGCTTACAGTGTTCTGTTAGGGACTTTACGCTCCCGGCTTTACGCTCCCACTACACAGTGCTGCCAGTGCGCGCGCTTGCAACACGTGTGTTATGCAGTAACAAACAGAGCGGCACTGTACAAAACGCATGGGCATGATCACGTGACTACCGTATGCTTGTGATAGCGCTAAACGGGGGTCTATCTATGTATGTTTTGGAATTTTGTTCCCGAGAACCGGTGTTTATGGATCAATTTCGGCATTAAATCGGCACTTAATGGAAAAGTCACGAATATAAACCTTGTTCGTCTCGATGTCGGCAACAGTAAGAGATCATAAAAATAGTCCAAAATTTTCAAATATCAATGGTGGCGGGCCAGGTTTAAGCTTTTTTTCGTTTTTCTCTGGTAAAAGGTGTGGGCTGCGTGAAACATCACACATCACTGAGAATCTAAGTCCCAGATCTAGGTTTCTGACGCATAGTCTCAATTGTACAGTAAAATTTCCAAATTCGCTGCCGCACAATAAAATACGCCCCGTAGTTAAAGGGGGCCTTTCGTATTTCAAACCGCCTTCAAACTTTGCACGCATTTGAATGTTGTTCAGGGTGTTATTAATCTCTCACGCACCAAGAACCCAATTTGCCGCATACGGCCAGGGGATGCACTTCAAGAGGAACATCCGGGAACAAGGTGTGCTGCGGACCAGCCCAATTTATACCTGCGCATTCAGGCAAACTGCTTGATCAAAAAGGTGCCAAGGCGAATGAATGTTTCGCATGAAACTTGCAACGTCGCTAACTATGGAATTTCGCTTTTCTATTTATTTGGAATTCAAACGACTTGTTCCAGCGTCACAAGCAGACCTTGAAACATTTAGCAGCCAAGCATGAACAATTCGTTGCAATTCGAAATAAAAAGAAAAGCGGAATTCTATAGTGAGACAGCGGCAAATATCGTGCGAAACATTCTGCGCCTTGACCGCCCTTGTCATCAGGCGAGTTGCCTGAGTGCGCAGGTAGAAATTGGGCTGGTCCACATTTGATTTTGTTCCCGCTCTTGAAGGGCATCTCCTGGCCGCATGCTGAACGTTAGACCTCCGGTGTGTTTGACTTTTATGACGCCTTGACCACTGTCTAAATACATGCGAGGTTTGAAGGGGGTTTGAAATGCGAAAGGCCCCCTTTAATGTCACGTTCTGAACCCGAGCGCTAACCACGCGCAGTTCTGAAACATTGAGCGCAGCTGCCTGGCTGGCTGGTAAGCTGCACGCGCGTCTGCTGCCCGAATGTTTCAAAAGTTGACTTTTGGGCTTAGAACGTGACATTAACTATGGGGCGTAACTGTGTGGCAGCGAATTTGGAAATTTACTATATGACGCAATGGCTCCAAACAAAACGCCGCTAAACATTATTTGTAGAGAGTGCCTTTAAACTTGCCAGTGCCAACCTCCGGCAAGCCGGTCGACAAACGTCGTTCGCTGCTGGGTTGCGCCAGTACTCGATCCTCCGAAGAACAGTTCGTATGTCAATCCCGGTCGATTGAATGTGAGGAGTGAATCTGAAGGCAATACCAATCAATCATCATAACCGGGTGAGCGTTTGGGATAAATCTTGTTTGGCCCGTTGCCAGTATCCAGCATCTTCATGCAGTGGCGTCGTTGGGAAATCAAAAAGTCAGGATACCGGCGGATACCCAAAATCCAAAATTTTCGGATACCGGATACCCAAAATGAAAAATCTCGGATACCAGGGGAGGGCAAAATAAAAAATCTCGGATACACAGTGGGTTGTTCAAAAAAAATCCATTTTTAGAGGAAAATTGAACAAAATTAGTGTTGGAAGCGCAAAAAATGGTCATTTTTTGGGGTATGCTTGCGCCAGCAAGCGATTTTGAGCATTTTGGAGGTAAAAATGGGCGATTTTTACGGTTTTCGGAAAAATTTTGAGGTAGGATATCCCTGGATAAAAAGTCAGGATACCGGATACCACTGGGTGAAAAAACAAGATACCGGATACTGGGGGTAACCGCCTTCCCCCAACGACACCACTGTCTTCATGTATCCCTGTCCGAACCTGGACAAATCCTATAGCACCAGATGTACGTGAAAGCAAACCAGCCGTGCCTTGCAGACCTAGACCATACCGTATCACCCTGAATTCTTACACACCTAAAATGTTTTGGGTTACTACAGCCATGTCTTGCGCGGTTAGCTGATTAATAACACACACAAACGTGCGCTAAATGTTTCATGATCTTGGCGCTTTCACATGCAAACTACGCGCGACGTGGCTACAGTAACCCGAAACATTTTAGGTGTGTAAGAATTCAGGGTGGTACGGTGCGGTCTACGACTGCAAAGTATGGCTTGTTTGCCTATAAGTCTTGAAAAAATAAGTCCCCCCGCCAGTGGCCCACCAAGTCCCAGTCAGCGCAAAATAACTCATTGTGGATAATAAAATGTTTTATAATGAACTTCCAAACTAGAATAGGTCACTGAACCAACGTGTATAGTTGTTCTGATGTGGATACAGTTGAACGTTGTTCAGAAGCGGCCAGTTCTTAACATCGTTCAGAATGTGTTGCAATCGACTGACGCGTGGCTGCATTTTCAACCAGATCAACTGCAGTTGCGCGATGTTGCGACAAAGACGCACCAACTGCGACAGGTTCGCACACCATGAACTGAACACCAGATTCGGTACCATGGAATTGTGTTTCATTTCGAGCACATCTACGCCATTGTAGTTGTCCGAATCATCCAGCATGACGTGTTGATCGGTGACTGTCGCTTTCCGAACGTTCGACCAAGCCGAGTGATGCTTCATTTCATCATTAAAAGCACGACACACCAGCGAAATGTTCTTTTTGTCGTGCGCATCCAGCTTTGTGAACACATGTTGCCGTGCGTCGGATGGCAGGTCGGTGATGCTGGTTACGTAAGCAGGTACGCTCGCAGACAACGACTGGAAATGCAGCGGTTCCGCGATTGTCCCACCCGGTCTTGTAACTGTGCTTCTATCGCTAATTTACGTGCATGGTTTTAGGCGTCATGGAGAGCAATAAACCAAACCAAACTGGAAACAGCGGAACATATAGGATTGCGACGAATTTCCGCAGTAAACAAACATCATATTGTGAAGTGGAGAACATAAAACACCAGACGAACGTCGAGATCAACAACTTCTGCTTTGATCGCTCCTCCTACCGTGCTCACACATGAATTTGATCTTCCAGACGTCGACGGCTGGAAATATGTGCCCGATTATCACAGATAATCGGAACAAAATAAAGCATATGCACATTAAATACTTGATTTTGATCAGAGTTATCTGGTTCACATCTCTGCACTTTACTGGTCGCTTGACCCAAATTGGCGCCAGACAACCGTTCACGACTGCGTTTCAAGCGGATAATTTCTGGCCGAACCATTTCTGTCTGCGAGTCGCGAGCCTACAATGGAGTGAATAGAGTGAATAATAGAATTTTTGAACATTTGTGAACAGGAAACTAACAGCGCAGTTGGTATGCTCGCTGATATCTAACAAATCATCAACATTAGCAACTGTCGTTGCCCCAACGTTGCTCACAATATCGGATGGAAGGGAGACAGGTTCAGGCTGCAATTTTCATTGATAAACAAAGTATTGGTACAAATCAACGAAAGAGTCCAAATCCAAGCTAACGTTGTTTTCAAGCAGGTCGGCGTTTGAAGCTACCAATAGCACGGTGACGTCATCGTGGTCGTTATTGTCAACGTCACTGTTCATCTGAAATATTGTAACAACTTACATTCTTTGAAAAAAAAACTTGTACAATTTCGGGACAGCGCTTCAAACACCGGTTTTCAATCGCCGTCTTGCACAGCGTAGCCAAACATCAGACAATCAGTAAATTCGTGTGTACCGTTGGTTTCCCCAAGCAACTTCCCAGATAATTTTTAGCTTGCTGCATGGTGTCGGAGCCAATGAGGCACTAGCACAACGAACGGGTAAAATATGGCAGGCTGTTGTGTTTGTGTATGGTTGGATACTGTTATTTTTTTATGCTGTTCACAACTGTCATGATGGAGTTTACCAGAACGATACTCACCACAAGTAAAATCTCGGATACCACGGGAGTTGCCTCCCGCAATAACAAATCTCGGATACCCATGGGGTTGTTAAAAAGGCTTTTTGGGGGCAAATTGAGCAAAATCGGTGTTGGAAGCCTACAAAACGGTCTTAAGATAAACTACAAATCAATTTCAACCGTGTGCTGCACCAGGATTCATTTATAGAATAGGCATGCACGCTCGTCTTCTCCAACGATTCGTGACGGTTTTCGATCAGTATCTGCGACTACGGTGGCTTACTTTGCACTCAGCCGCTGGTGGTGCGCTTGCACACAACAATGTTGAAACATCATCAGTGGTTGCTGCCGCGTGACGTGTTCGAGCGTTGGTGTGCTGGCACATGAGCTCGACGACATTCTCCCTGACACTCGACAACGCGCGCGCCTTGTCCGTCTCACCCTGGTCATGCAAACGCGTCAATTCGCCGTACAACAACAACGTCGCCTGCAGTCGGTCGGAAGCCAACGTTGCACTTGTTGTGGTGGACATTCTGTACTGGGGGAGGGGAGACATGGGAAATTAATACGTGTTTGAATGTGGCAACAAGCATGGTGACAAAAGCAGCTGCATCATCAGCAAGAAATCGGGACAGATCGTATAGTGTAGTATGTCAGTGGTGAGTTGTACAATACCCATTGACTGCAAATAAACGCAGAACTCGAACAAAACAAATCACAATCAAACAACTGCCTTTTTATGGTACTGCAGGTTTCTAATTTCGTTGCCTCATGCATTTTTACAGGCGCAGGAAAATTTCCGCTGGAAGTCGAGGCATGCAACAAGCTAAACAGACAGTCAACAAGCCACGCAGCTTACACACACAGCTTGTGTGACTGAAACATTCGAAACACACACGAGCCAGCTGCGTGGCTTGTTGACTGCGCGTGGAGCTTATTGCCTACCTCGACTTCGAACGGGAGTTTCTCTGCGTCTGTAAAAATGATGAGGCAACGAAATTAGACATTTTTTTATCAGGATAACAAATGAACGCAAACATCAGTGATTAACACAACATGAAAGGAAGGTGAAACATGAAAGCAACATGAATCCGGAAAATCTTGTAATTTCATACCGTTATAATTACTATTCGTAAAAACAAAATTCGCTATAACGATATATTCGTTATAACGATACATCGTACTGTCTCGAAAATTCGCAGTACTTAAAGGGGGCCTGCCGCTAATGTTTTTTGGGTTTTGGACCTCGGTTTTTTTTTATATTAATCGTTAGTTGGCACTGAGATGAAGAACATTAACCTTCAAGAACTTCACCAAACTGACGTTTACCCACCGAAAACGATCAACCAACATGGCCGCACGGGAACAAACTATCCCAATATTGATGCACTATGTGTGCATGGAAATCAGGATTTCCAAAGCATAATTCAAATCACACAGGTGTGGTATAGGCGGCGCGTTACGGTAGGTTGACAAAACATTTGTTATTTACAAAAGAGCTAATGTTTTATCGGGCTACCGTAACCCGCCGACTATATCAGGCCCCAGTGATTTTGAATTTCTCTTGTCATTCCTGATCATCATGTGCAAATGTGCATCAATATCGGACAGTTTTGTTCCCGATAGACCATCTTGGCGGATCGATTTCGGTGGGTAATCGCCATTTTGATGAAGTTCGTCAAAACTAATGTTCTTGATCTCGATGCCAACAAACGATATAAGTAAAAAAACCGAGATCGAAAACCAAAAAAATAATAGCGGCGGGGCCGCTTTAAGCTATGTAACGATATACGCATGAAGCAACGAAATCAGAAATTTACCATATAGTAAATTTCCAAATTCGCTGCCGCACAGTAAAATACGCCCCATAGTTCTAAACCCGAAAATCAACTTGTGAAACATTCGGACAACCAACCCACACGCAGCTTGCCAGCCAGCCGCACGCGTAGTCGCTAAACGTGTTTCAAAACCGCGCATGGTTAGCGTTCGAGTTTTTTTTAACTTGACATTAACTATGTGGCGTATTTTACTGGGCGGCAAATGTTTGGTTTACTATACCATCACGGA
>JASAMV010006931.1:0-32492 GCA_030248065.1 Rhynchonema sp. JSB1_4
CGTGTCAGCGTCCGCGTGGGCAGCAGTTCATAAACGGCTCATGTAGTGTTATTTTTCAGATCTACATCCACAGTGATGTCAATGTGTGGGGTGACAATGGCCATCTTATTTTTTGTGGCAAATGCCATTCGTGGTCTCAGCGAAAGCGCGATGATCACAAGCGCGGGGGAAGACATTTTGTGACACCAACGCGAGACAAACAAATACAATCGAAAAAACAACGAAGAATCGACGAATACTTGAGTGAGCGCGTGAAACGGATTCGCCGATATCAGCACACACCAGAAACCAGGCGAAGGGTTGATCGCTACAAAATGCATGCTTCAAGGTAGAGCGTGTTTTTTATACCTTTGATACGGCTGTTTTAAATGTTTTTTGACTCGTTTTCGAAATGGTTAAATCGCTTTTACCAATCTGCAAATCATCCTTTCATTTTTTGCAGTGAAAAGCGTCGCAGGAAGAAAAACAGGCGCCGAAAAAACAACGATGTCTTACCAGTCGTTGATATCTCGTCAGTCGCTAAACAGCCTGCTGAGTTGGTTTTTTTTTTCAAAATTAATTGGTTTATTTTTGCATAACGTTTAAAAAAAATTTTTTTGTCATCACAGGAACGGCGGTGTTGACTCGGACGTCATTGGCGACAACGTGTTTTGGACGTTGGCGAAGAGGTACAAGCATGGTACCACGATGTACATTGCTGATGCGCAGGAGTACAGCGATGACGAGCTGGAAGAGGATGATCAAAGTTCGTTTCGTTTTCCACCTGAAGTTTTGCTGCTGCAGCATCCTTAGTCAAGTATAGTGACTGGCAGCGAAATGTATTGCTTCAGCAGCATCCTCAGTCAAGTATAGTGACTGGCAGCAAAATGTTTTGCTGCAGCAGCATCCTCAGTCAAGTATAGTGACTGGCAGCGAAATGTTTTGCTGCAGCAGCATCTTCAGTCAAGTATAGTGACTGGCAGCGAAATGTTTTGCTGCAGCACCATTCTCAGTCAAGTATAGTGACTGGCAGCGAAATGTTTTGCTGCAGCACCATCCTCAGTCAAGTATAGTGACTGGCAGCGAAATGTTTTGCTGCAGCACCATTCTCAGTCAAGTATAGTGACTGGCAGCGAAATGTTTTGCTGCAGCACCATCCCCAGTCAAGTATAGTGACTGGCAGCGAAATGTTTTGCTGCAGCACCATCCTCAGTCAAGTATAGTGACTGGCAGCGAAATGTTTTGCTGCAGCAGCATCCTCAGTCAAGTATAGTGACTGGCAGCGAAATGTTTTGCTGCAGCACCATCCTCAGTCAAGTATAGTGACTGGCAGCGAAATGTTTTGCTGCAGCAGTATCCTCAGTCAAGTATAGTGACTGGCAGCGAAATGTTCTGCTGTAGCACCATTCTCAGTCAAGTATAGTGACTGGCAGCGAAATGTTTTGCTGCAGCACCATCCTCGGTCAAGTATAGTGACTGGCAGCGAAATGTTTTGCTGTCATCGTCACCCAAGCACGCACCATTCCGCAAAGGTTAGCAGATAAACGTGGAGTTCCGCGTTTATCTGCTCACAGCCTCACAGCAGCAAAACATACTTTCTGTGCCAGGTACTATACTTGACTGGGGATATTACAGCAGCAAAACATACTTTCTGTGCCGGGTACTGTATGACCATTCGATTCCGTGGTCGACTATACTACCATTCGATGAAGTGACCTTAGAAGGGCGCCCGAAGGCGATGCAACGCATCGCCTGAGTGCGCCGACAACACCCAGATGCAGTTACCTCCACAGCAGCAAAACGGTTCGCTGCCGGCTACTACATTTGATGCTGGAGCAGCAAAGCGTTTCGCTGCCGGCCCTATATTTGGCTGGAGATACCATAGCACAGATGTGCAACTACCTGGGGATAGCAGCAAAACGTTTCGCTGCCGGCTACTATACTTGACTGAGGATACTGCTGCAGCAAAACATTTCGCTGCCGGTCACTATACTTGACTGAGTATGCTGCTGCAGCAAAACATTTCGCTGCCAGTCACTATACTTGACTGAGGATGCTGCTGCAGCAGAACATTTCGCTGCCAGTCACTATACTTGACTGAGGATGCTGCTGCAGCAAAACATTTCGCTGAGAGTCACTATACTTGATTGAGGACGCTGTGTGGTCTGGCGAATAGACACACACCCATACGCGTCGAGGCGTATAACGAACGGACCGATATTATGTGTGTGTGTGTGCTGCGGTGCACTGTGTATTGAGCGTGCGTGCGTTGGGTTTATGAGTGACTCTGAGCCGCAGCCAGACCGCGTTCCCGTAGCTCAGTTGGTAGAGCAACTGGCTATCCAGGCCTGGTGGCTGGGAGGTCGGAGGTTCGAGTCCTTCCGGGAGCATACGTTTGGTGTGGCGGTTCAGAGTTCACAAGTGGTGAGCCCGACGTGATAGTCCGATAGCGGCTTGGAGCCGGGTCGGATGAAACGAACCGAATCTTCTCGAGTGGAGGAGGATGCGTGACGTTGTGTTCCGCGGTCGGAACTTCCGAGAACGGGAGGTGATGTGGTCTGGCGAATAGACACACACCCATACGCGTCGAGGCGTATAACGAACGGACCGATATTATGTGTGTGTGTGTGCTGCGGTGCACTGTGTATTGAGCGTGCGTGCGTTGGGTTTATGAGTGACTCTGAGCCGCAGCCAGACTGCGTTCCCGTAGCTCAGTTGGTAGAGCAACTGGCTATCCAGGCCTGGTGGCTGGGAGGTCGGAGGTTCGAGTCCTTCCGGGAGCATACGTTTGGTGTGGCGGTTCAGAGTTCACAGCTGCTGCAGCAAAACATTTCGCTGCCAGTCACTATACTTGACTGAGAATGCTGCTGCAGCAAAACATTTCGCTGCCAGTCTCTATACTTGACTGAGGATGCTGCTGCAGCAAAACATTTCGCTGCCAGTCACTATACTTGACTGAGGATGCTGCTGCAGCAAAACATTTCGCTGCCAGTCACTATACTTGACTGAGGATGCTGCTGCAGCAAAACATTTCACTGCCAGTCACTATACTTGACTGAGGATGCTGCTGCAGCAAAACATTTCGCTGCCGGTCACTATACTTGACTGAGGATGCTGCTGCAGCAAAACATTTCGCTGTCAGTCACTATACTTGACTGAGGATGCTACTGCAGCAAAACATTTCGCTGCCAGTCACTATACTTGACTGAGGATGCTGCTGCAGCAAAACATTTCGCTGCCAGTCGCTATACTCGACTGAGGATGCTGCTGCAGCAAAACATTTCGCTGCCAGTCACTATACTTGACTGAGGATGCTGCTGCTGCAAAACATTTCGCTGCCAGTCACTATACTTGACTGGGGATGCTGCCGCAGCAAAACATTTCGCTGCCAGCCACTATACTTGACTGAGGATGCTGCTGCAGCAAAACATTTCGCTGCCACTCACTATACTTGACTGAGGATGCTGCTACAGCAAAACATTTCGCTGCCAGTCACTATACCTGACTGAGGATGCTGCTGCAGCACAAGATTTCGCTGCCAGTCGCTATACTTGACTGAGGATGTTGCTGCAGCACAACATTTCGCTGCCAGTCGCTATACTTGACTGAGAATGCTGCTGCAGCAAAACATTTCGCTGCCAGTCTCTATACTTGACTGAGGATGCTGCTGCAGCAAAACATTTCGCTGCCAGTCACTATACTTGACTGAGGATACTGCTGCAACAAAACATTTCGCTGCCGGTCACTATACTTGACTGAGTATGCGGCTGCAGCAAAACATTTCGCTGCCAGTCACTATACTTGACTGAGGATGCTGCTGCAGCACAACATTTCGCTGCCAGTCACTATACTTGACTGAGGATGCTGCTGCAGCAAAACATTTCGCTGAGAGTCACTATACTTGATTGAGGACGCTGCTGCAGCAAAACATTTCGCTGCCAGTCACTATACTTGACTGAGGATGCTGCTGCAGCAAAACATTTCGCTGCCAGTCTCTATACTTGACTGAGGATGCTGCTGCAGCAAAACATTTCGCTGCCAGTCACTATACTTGACTGAGGATGCTGCTGCAGCAAAACATTTCGCTGCCAGTCACTATACTTGACTGAGGATGCTGCTGCAGCAAAACATTTCGCTGCCAGTCACTATACTTGACTGAGGATGCTGCTGCAGCAAAACATTTCGCTGCCAGTCACTATACTTGACTGAGGATGCTGCTGCTGCAAAACATTTCGCTGCCAGTCACTATACTTGACTGAGGATGCTGCTGCAGCAAAACATTTCGCTGCCAGTCACTATACTTGACTGAGGATGCTGCTGCAGCAAAACATTTCGCTGCCAGTCACTATACTTGACTGAGGATGCTGCTACAGCAAAACATTTCGCTGCCAGTCACTATACCTGACTGAGGATGCTGCTGCAGCACAAGATTTCGCTGCCAGTCGCTATACTTGACTGAGGATGTTGCTGCAGCACAACATTTCGCTGCCAGTCGCTATACTTGACTGAGGATGCTGCTGCAGCAAAACATTTCGCTGCCAGTCACTATACTTGACTGAGGATGCTGCTACAGCAAAACATTTCGCTGCCAGTCACTATACTTTACTGAGGATGCTGCTGCAGCAAAACATTTCGCTGCCAGTCACTATACTTGACTGAGGATGCTGCTGCAGCAAAACATTTCGCTGCCAGTTACTACACTTGACCAGTGTAGTTCCTGGCCCGGCGCGGCGGTTAGTGTACCTACCCCTTTTTTCCGTGCGGCGGTTAGTGTACCTCCCTGGGGGGGAAGGGGGGGAAGACCCAAATCCAGGAAAAAGTCACTTTTTGAGGTAGAAAATTTGACCGATTTTTACCCCTTTTTGGAAAAAATTCTCCATAAAAGGGTATTTTGGCGACTTTTGACATCATTGACCTAAAAATCACCCATTTTAGGCCTAAAAATTAGGCCTAAAAAAACGCGGCGGTTAGTGTACTAGTGTACCTTGGTCGCGGCGGTTAGTGTACCTTAGGGGGGGACCCCCCTCCCCCCCAGGAACTACACTGCACTTGACTGAGGATGCTGCTGCAGCAAAACATTTCGCTGCCAGTTACTATACTCGACTGGGGATATTACAGCAGCATTACAGCACCAAAACATACTTTCTATGTCAGGTACTATACTTGACTTGGGATATTACAGCAGCATTACAGCAGCAAAACATACTTTCTGTGCCAGGTACTATACTTGACTGGGGATATTACAGCAGCATTACAGCAGCAAAACATACTTTCTGTGCCGGGTACTATATGACTATTCGATTGCGTGGTCGACTATACTACCATTCGACGAAGTGACCTTAGAAGAGCGCCCGAAGGCGATGCAACGCATCGCCTGAGTGCGCCGACATCACTCAGATGCAGTTACCTCCACAGCAGCAAAACGGTTCGCTGCCGGCTACTACATTTGATGCTGGAGCCGCAAAGCGTTTCGCTGCCGGCTGCTATATTTAACTGCAGATACCACAGCAGCAAAACGGTTTGCTGCCGGTTACTATATTTGACTGGGAATGTTGCAGAAGCAAAACGGTTCGTTGCCGGCTACTACAGCACCAGGGCTCTTTGCTGTTGGCTAGTTTTATAGACGTGAAGGGAAGCGTGACATAGACGTTATATCGTGTGTGTTTTGCCATAAATTTTTTTATCACTGAGGCTTTTGCCACAAATTCGTCACTAGCAGAATTGATTATTTTATTCATTTTTAATCAAACCTGCAAATTAGTCGACCGCAAATATTAGGCAAAATTCAGCAAAAATAGGAAATAATTTCAGCGATCACAGTGAAATATAGTAGACGGCCAATGCCGTTAAAAGGGTAAAAACTAGGATCAAAGTGCCAAGGCAGTGTCGTACTTTGAGCTGGCCTTCAAGTTTCGACGCTATAATGGGAGAAAACAAGCATTGACCTCTCTCTTTGATGCTACAAATGGGCAAAACAAGGCTGGACGGACGTCCAGCAGTGCTGTCAAAGTACTGGGCGCCCCGGCGCGGCGGGCTAGCCAACACATACCTGAAACCATTGCAGAAACCACTGTATGAAACTGAAAAAATCTGAGTCCAAGGGAAGCCAACTGGTGTCTCAGTCCAAATGAAACGACACTAGGTGTGACCCTATCGAGGCTGAGGAGAGTCTGGTGGAAATAAAATTGCGTTTGCGTCGAAGGCGAAACAACATTCAGCTTGAACGAGTCGAAATTGAGTTGCCTGTGTTTAAACAAAGTGAAACTCAGTCCAGAAACAAACGAACCTGAGTCTGCCAAAATGGGACAGAGGGACAAAACTGCGCATGAGTCCATACTGAGGTTGAACTTGAGCCCGAAGAAAACAAACCCAGTCCAACAAACACGAAATTTTCGTTTGGACACCAGATTCAGTTTTTTTTTGAAGCTGAGCCAGGGTCAAAACTAAACGTAACTGAGTCGAAATAAAACACATTGGGTCTATATGAAACGAAACCGTTGTGTCTGAGTCCATACGAAACGAAACTGAGTTTGATTCCAAGCAACGGACACATTAAGCGAACAATCAGTTTCATAAGATGGTTTCTGCAATGGTTTCAGGTATGTGTTGGCTAGCCCGCCGCGCCGGGGCGCCCAGTACTTTGACAGCACTGCTGGACGTCCGTCCAGCCTTGTTTTGCCCATTTGTAGCATCAAAGAGAGAGGTCAATGCTTGTTTTCTCCCATTATAGCGTCGAAACTTGAAGGCCAGCTCAAAGTACGACACTGCCTTGGCACTTTGATCCTAGTTGGTCAAATTTTTTTCCTGAATCGTAAAGCGGGAAAGTGACGGGGCAATGACGTTGCGTTGCGTGATCGCACACAAAGCATGTAGTAAAGAGAATGTTTCAGACCTGAGGCAACGTGGTTGATCTGCTAGATTATTTTCAGCTGAAAATGTTTTGTGAGAATCACAAATAGCACAGTAGTTAAGAGTGACTGAACCTGAAAATCAGGACTGATTTTGATGAATTCTTATATAGCCATTGTGCGACCAATATCTCGTTTAACAGAGAACCGCCTGTGTATAACACGCTGCTGAAAATATCTTTGATTGGATTACCTTGTGTCTTGCACAGGCCCGCCTCAAGCCTTTTTCATTTTTTCTCCTCCTGTGAAAATATGTGGGCTCCGTGAAACATCACAAAGGAACGAGTTGAAAATCCATTCCCTAAATCTGGGTTTCTGATACCTTGCCTTCATTTTCTAAAAAAATGGCTGCAAACAAACGCGGTCAACATTCAATTGTGAGCGTTTTCCAACTTTTTTGGGGCATATTTCGGTCATCTGGGCGTTTTTAATTTCAAGGGTTTTTTGTTTAAAAAAACGTTGTTTAAAACGAATTTTTGAAAAAAAAAACGTTTTTTGCCCAACCCTGGTCCCACTAGGTGTACTCAAAGGCAAAATGGTCGATTTTCAATTTTCAATTCCATAGTCACTGCAGCGGGCGATTCTTACTGGCGGTGCGAATTTTTGGGTTTGGAAAGAAACCAGGCGTTGGGGTTTTCTGGGCAGTATTCCTCCCAAACTGACGCAATTTATCAGAAGTGCGTACTCACTTTTTGGACCTTTATTAGCACGACGTTGCCTTACTTTTGTTTGGAACAGTTTTGTCGATATTTTTCGGGCGCATTATTTCATTTTACAGATACAAAACATACAAAGTCACCGATCGAATAGCCAGAAGTAACCCGTTGTCACAAGCGTCAGTGGTCATGCCGAACTTCAAAAAGTTCGTGCTCGAGTTTGGCGTCAATACCACCGGTACCGATATCGTAGAATTCTCGGATCAAGTTGGTGTTCTTCTCGCGGACATCATCGACTACCGATTGCACCAGCCCTATCCACACATCATCCAATCATTCAAATTCAAACTGCCGACCTTTCTGGCCGGAGTCGGTGCTGTGCTGTCATTCTGGCTGAGCGCGTCGCTCACCAACATTCTCAACATGTGCTTCGCGTTGTTCGACAAGGCGCTCGTGCACATAAAAAAGTGGGTTGTGTTTTGCTTTGTGACGGTGCATGATAAGTTAGCCTTTTGTGGTCCATGGCAGTGTCCCGGACAGACAAAGAGCCTGGGTTCGATTCCCAGACGTACAAAGTCGTTTCTTGTGCACAAACGAATTCGGATTGCAATGCGCGTTCCCGTTATTATAAAAAGTGGGCTGCCGTTGACGTATATGTTTGTGAGACACCAACAAAAACAGGACCGCATTTTTTTGTAGATATCGACGTCAGCATTGTCGCCGCGCAGAACTTTTCACCGATAGCATCGACTTGGAAAGCACTTTCAGCAACGTACAGCGCGAAACCGAGCTGATACTGGACGGAATCTATAAGGTCGATAACAAGGTATCCATGGTGAAAATTTATATTTGTGAATTGTGAAAGTATGGGTGCATTGAAGTGAGACAGAGACCAGAACCTCACCAAGGGGAAATTTTGTGCTTGGCGTTTGTCTTTTGATCAAAAAAACTGAAACAAATTATGGCTGAAGATTTACTATGCATCAGAACCCCTGGAGGCCAAATTTCTCAAAAATCACTGCTGCTGCTCTCTATTACATTTGTGGCCCACCAAAGCGCAAATTTACTGGTCATTACGTAAATTTTGCCCACAGCCCTCTTGTATGCACACCCGATTGTTTCTTGGACGATCCACTACGCGGATACAGTTTCACGATCGCTGCTGTGCTCACAGTTTTGACTTTCGATCCATCTTAACGTTTGCAGTCGTATTCGTGCAAATTCAAGTGCGTTCCCATGGACATGAATCTGATCACAACAGAGCCTTCAGTGGAAACGGACCACGATTCGGCCGCTGCAGCGGCCGATATTCGTCAGCAGCGCTACTGTTTGATGTTCACAAATCTGACCACCAGTCAACCCGTACGAAGATAAAGCCGCTGTGCTTGGATCGGACCTTGTCTGATATTGCATCAACCTGTATACTCCTGCGCCATATCGTGAGGTTTCGTCCTGCATTGCCGCACTGACTGCACTGTAATGTACCTTTCTACTGCACATCGGTGTAAACGTCTCGTCATATGAATTACATATTCCCGTACATGTATAGGTTACGAATAGTTGATTATTCTGAGATGAAGGTACCGGAGAATGCCAAATAAGTCCCCCCAGCGGGGAGTTATTCGGAAGATTTACCGAAATGAGCCCCATGTGGTTATTTTCAGCGATATTTCATATGCTTACACATAGTGGGGCTCATTTGGGAAATTATTTTCTCTGAAATCTCAAATCCGAAGTGCGTCCCAAATAAACCCCCAGGGGACTTATTTGGCGTTCTCCTGTATTGAATACCAATACTTTGGAGACGATGTCTTCTGTGAATATTTTATAACTTTTGATCCCCGAAACGTTGGTTCCAAAATCCAAATGGGCTGAATTTATTGTGCTCTGAAATTTCTGCACGTTAATCCCGTTAAGCTTGTATAATTTTTGCAACTATACTGTTCCATTGTCATACTTTCTGTTTGCCATTCTACTTAAGAAATGTGTCAATATATGAATCTATCCACATACAGTATGTTCCCTTTATTGGGTCGACGCCATTCTAAATGAATGTTTCAAGCATTGCTAATTCAGGCAAAAACCGATTGAACTGGTATTGGTATTGGTATTGGGTATCGGGTATTGTGCCCACCCATTGTTCGTGCAGATTGGCTGTTATAATTCACCCAATTGCTGAATGCTGTGTTATTTGTCATAAACGTCATTTTTGTCATACAGTCAACAAGCGTACAATACAGTCGTGCTGTTATGTACACTTGCCTACGCGTGTGACATTTATGACAAATATAACATTTTTCGTTTTTGTCATACATTCAACAAATGTCCACACACGGCCAGGGGCGGTTCACAATCATAAAATCACGGTTCCGGGCACGAAAATCACTGCGTGCAATCGCAATGTTGACAATTCTCCGTTGCGACGGTGTGCGGTGTTGGTGTTATTGATATCATGATAACACGATCACATTTCACGAGCATGTCACATAAAATCCACGTGTTCTGCTTGGGTTCAAGGCACGTAAAAAGCAAGAATATCCACTGATCAAGTTACGTCCAGATGAAAAACTGTCGCGCTTGGCCGCCCATGGTCAGCTGATGGGCTCTTCTTGGGTTTTGGAGGGGTCGAAAAGATCGGGCACTTATTGATACGTGTTCTGACATGCACGTGAACCTCACCGTGATCAAACGGTGCCCATCTTCTCCTTTTTTTATCTGAATTTTTAATCACGTTTGTGCACAGTCACTCCTCGGTAAATTTATTTGCAGTCAACCAGTGCGTGCTTAATAATCAGCCTTGAAAATCGTTGAAGTAAATTTAGTTATAGTGCGTCGATCTTGCTGCCATGGATCCTAAAAATCCATTTGCGAATTAATAAAGATGCTGGGAAGATTTGAAATCATTTTTTGATCGTTGTTTTTCACGCGTCAATTTTTGCATGTTCCAAAATTCGCGGAAATGAAGCACATTTTGCACCACGCCAAAGTAACTGCGTTGTCACTACGCCCCATATTCGCAAAAGAATGTCTCTGTTCGGTATATCTGACTTGTCAAAGTCAGTTTGTGTCAATTATGATCGTCGGGTGCTCGACTTGTTATATTGCTAAATTTGCAATCAGTAACTTGCGCTGTAAAAAACTCCCCCCCAACGACCACAATTCTCAAATTCAGTCCACAATCACTATATTTATCGGTGATGTTTCATTGTTTGTTGCCAACGACGGCGAGTTTCTCATCGATCACATCAATTGCGTCTTGCATGAACTCCAGTTGACATTCGAGGTACTGCAGCACACAGCGACGGTGGTGGTCACTGCAAGCTGGCTGGCTGATGTTTCATGTCAGAATGAAAACAGCCAATCAAACCTGTAGTCATCCAATCTGCCGTACCACGCCTGCACACGTCTCAGTTGGTCGTCGTGTTTGGCCGATCGACGTTCGAAACGCATTTCGGCGGCTTCCTTGAAAAATCAGGCAAGCCGCCTCTAATCGACTTTATCAACAGCAGATTGGCACATGAATGTTGAGTTCCCAAACCAATTTTGTCCTTGGTTCCTTCTGATTTTTCGCCGCCGCATCCTCCATCGTGCTTTTGTCCTCCTTCGATGGCGGGTCGTTGGCTTTCGATCGTTTCGCGCCCTGCAGCTCGGCCAATTTGCCCTGCAAACACACAAGGTCGCTGTAGTTGGGTTACGGTAACGATCAGCAACTACCGTATTCCATTTCCAATCGTCGTTTTTCGAGTGTTTTCCGTTCGTCAATCATTTGTTTGGCGTCGTTGTTCAGCCATTCGGCCAACGGCAGACACACGTGCTCCTGCACGCTGCCGGCCATACGGTGCTCGAGATTGGCTGTGAAACATCACTCAAATGGACAGTGAAACATACTGTGTGAACAACATGTTCTCACCAATTTGTTGGCAGGCGACCGAACTGGCTTTCAATGTTTCACCGTACTTTGATTGTGCCGGCAGCCGATCGCCGAGCATCTGGAACGAGTCGCCCATCTTTTGCGTCTTGTTCGGTTCTTTGCCTAAATCAGCAAGGAGAAAATATGCCAAGACTGAAAGACAGTGCGTTGTTCAGTGAGGAAAATGAACAAAAGAGAGAGAAAATAAAGACAAAATCTAATGTTTCGCTTTCAGACACCTGTGGCATCACCGTATAGCGATATGGTGGCCTTGATTCTTTGTATCATATCGTCGGTGTGTTCTCTCATCAATTTCACCAGTTTGGATTGATCTTCGAATTCGGCGCTGAAATTAAATGAAAGAGAAAAATCACTGTGGCTAAATTCATTCCTGTTGAGGAACGAAAACTAGTGTTTTAGTGGCGGCAAATAAGTTTTAAAAATAAAAAATCAACATAAAACCAAGTTCACCAGTATCAGCACCTGTATCTTGTGCTTGACGCGCGTCCGGTTTTTTCTTTGATTTTCTGTTTGAATCGTGTGAACATGGTGATTGTGCTGTGTTGGTTGGTCAACCTTGATAGCTTGAAGGGAAATGCGGTAGTCAGGGAAAATTGAAGAATGAAATGCCCCGGTTTTGATGCGTTACTTGTCTGATCGATTCATTTCCAAATATTTGTTTCTCCCGCAGAAACTCTTGCGTAGCACACGGTGCAGAAAGACCATGTTTATTTGGCGCGAAACACTGCGTTTCAATTTCGGTACTCTTGTACTCTCGGTACTTTTGGCGAACTTTTTTAGTGAGAATATTGTCACGTCGTTTGTTGGGGGCGTCGGGTTTAACGTTTTGCGATTTACGCCAAAACTCTGCAACGCGTTGTAAACGATAGTCGATCCAAAGACAAAAAAATCCTCTCCGAACGAAACCAAAGCCCATTTCTTCCGACAATAACTGGAAAGCACCAACGCGTAACATTTGTAGTAGTCATAGTGATAGTCACATTTCGACCAGACGCAACACCAATTCATCAGACATAACAAATGATCTGCGTGTATCGAAATATGGTTTTGTTTTCGATTATTTTTTCATTGTCATATGAGAATGAGACGATGAATGCAGTCACTGTTCATAAGAAGCGCTGCCACAATGCTCTCTCGAAGCAGCTTTCAAATTACTCTGATTATCAGCTCAACGCTGATCGGTGCGTGCTTGAAAGATGAGGCTGCCAAGGTTCCTGAGGTAAGATTTCGGTCAGTATGTGCGCTCGAACGGTTTCCAGGCAAATCTGTTTTATGCAAAACGCCATCTCTCAGGTGATCAACGAAACGGAGCTCAAGTTCTACCATGTACTCGCCATCCTAATGGCCGTGATAATCGTGTGCGGCGTATTGGCTTTGTGGTGGGCGTTTTGTTGGTGGTCGGTGGGAGCACACATCTAAATAATCGAAGCTGCAAATGTCTTTCCGCGCACTTCTGTGTGAAAATCTGACCAATTATCACACATTTGTACATGCCATACATACTGTATGTCAGGATTGGATTAAAAAGTTTATCATCGAACTTTTTTTAGCTTTTTGAATTTTACATTTTTTATGTCCGGGCCACAAAAATTTTGATTCTCAATGTGAAAAATTGTCGAAATTTAATTGACAGGTGCTATGTTTGTCACGCTTGGGAATATAGGAATAAAGATGATATCCATTGTGCGTTTACAAACGGGCGGTGGCTAGGTAGGTGATGTTTTTACGATGAGCCCATTAACCTGACCAAATCGAGTGTGGTGATTGTCTGTTCACCATAATGTAAGTTGTAACCTGAAGGTAAAAGCGTGCCACGAGAAAGACAACTAACTGTCACATTTTTTAGCAAAATTACATGAACACAGCTGCGTAACCGGTTAGATCTCCGGCATTTTGGCACCAGCATAGTTTAAGCAGATTTGACTTGCTGGAAGAACTGAATGGGCTCATCATGACGACTCTTTAGGTTGTTTTGTAGGGCAACAGACTGCTGTCTGGCATTGTGATGACACAGTACCGAAGCGAAACACAAGTGCCGCAAGCGATTTTTTGATTAAGAAAAGCAAAGACATGCCTTTTTCACCAAAGAACGGGCAAATAATAAAAAAACTTGTGAAATAATAAAAAAGAGAACTTGCTTTCCTGACCTTTAAAAAACCGAAAAAGAGCGATCTTTGTTTTAAAATTTTTTCACTTCTTAGTTTTTTAACCCAATCCTGCCCGGTGTACTGTCAATTGGTACAATATTCGAAATCGTATATCTGTTTTCATCTCAAACCGCCATAATTACATGATGAAATTCGAGAAAAATGGAGTGATTTTATTAATGATTTATTTTAAATTTATTGAATATCTAGCGAGTTTACCGGGAATGTACCAATCAATTAGCGAATAAGCACAAACCATAAATACAAAACGAAAGTAAACGTCACATCACAGGATATAATGCACCGGTATAAATGACTGTATCGACACGGAATGGCTGTCTCGCTCTTGATCAAATAAAACACCGAGTAAAAACAAAAACTGTAAGAGAAATAACCACAAGCGAAATTATTTCCGTTTTCTTATCTAAAACTATATCTAGATAAACATAAACACAACCGAAGCAGATTTTATACAACCCGGTATAGTATACAGTATTTGTACAAGACCATAGTTTCGACAAAAAAATCTTTCCGTTTCCCTGTCCGACGTGTGTGTCCCTCAATGTTCGGGGAGAGCTGCGTTATTTCTTGGCGTTTGCCTTTTTGGCCAAATGAGGTGGTGGAGTGGGCAACGGTCGGTCGATCGGGTCCGGGCGGAATTCGCCATGCCATTTCTGTAAGTTCATCCGTGTGATTTCCGGCTTATAGTATTGTCGTCTACTCAGATCGTCAACTCTTGTTCGTTCCATGTATAATTTTTCAAAGACATTTAGGGCTGCTTCAGTTGAGACACACGCAGTCGACCACTTCAACTGATGACTGCACCATTATAGCCGGATTTCCAGCTTTGCGCAGCGATGAAATTTGGTCCGCTAACGGGTCATATTCACTCACCAGCTCCATATCTGAAGGCACACGAGACAGAAAGTCGAGTAATTCGTTGTTGGGAATGGCATTGGGTGCCCTGAGCTTCTTGGTGAACTTGTTTGTGCCTGAAGCGCAATTTGCTATGAAGGTGCTGATGAGCAATATCTGTCGGAGAATGTACGCACGTCAATGGCGCCACACCCTCATTTGGGTCATTTGGAAAACTATCCAAATAACCCAGGCTTAGTCTTTGGGCTATTCAACGTTTCCAATTTTAAGCCAAAGCACGCACCCCATGCCATAATGATCCAACGCAGCGGAACGTAATACAAGAGCACGGTGGCGACGGAGAGCACGAATATGGCCAGCCATGACAAAAACGGTGAGGTGAAGTTGAACGTGCTGCAAGAGTTGTACAATATGATTTGAATCATTGCCTGATTACCTATTGGCTCATGTGAGCCATCTTCACTTGAAACTCGAATCGAGAAAACGGTGGAAGAATCTTACTTTCGCACTCGCTCCATGAGTGAAGCTACAAAGTCCAGTGAGTTCTGCACCATTGCCATCGTGTCTTGAACGGCGGCAAAACGATCCCGGAGAGTTTTGGGGGGATCCTGCAAAAGATTCCGCGTGAAAATGAGCTCAGATATCCAAGGCATCAAAATGTGTGGTGGAACCGTCGACAAAAAGGGGTGTAACGAAAATTTCCCTTCCTGACACCACGTGAAAAATTGAGGATTGGGATTCGATAAACCAAAACTTAGAGGAGCTCGCATCAGATCATTTCTTTTGAGTCTGACAGGTGATGTGGTAATTTGATTTTACACAGAGAGCAACAACTGTACAAGCCGAGCAAGCAGAGTTGCAAATGCCACCCGCATACTACACCACGCAGTTCAGTCGAGTTCGCGTACAAGAAGAACGTGTTCGGAACGGGTTCCAATTCAGTGCTCGTTGTCGCATGCGGGAGAGATCAGCCAGCTGGCACTGTGTGCCAGGCTCGTTCTTTTTGACCACGCGAAATCGGTTGCCAGGTACTGAGTGGTGCTGCATACGGGCGACCGTATTTGAAAACAATGATTGGTGTGTTTAACCAACGAAAAAACACTGACACCGCGTCCCCATCACACAACACTTACGTTCGGATTCTTACGTTTCGGCTGCAATCAGACTATTGAGCTGATTAAAATTAACAACAACGTGAAAAAGAATTTAAACGACACACGCAACAAAAAATACTAATCTGTGCTTGCAGAACAACGGACATTTAGCATGCAGTCTTGGGCAGTAACTGGTGCAAAAAATGGCAAAAGCGCTCGATATGCAAAATACCTTAATATCTTCAGGCACATCTTCCTCTTCTTCACCCGAGTCGAAGTATTCCTGGATTAAAGTGGAAATATGACAAATTGTACGTCTCAAACTTATCATTATTGAAGCTTATAATTCCGAGTAACCTCGTTGTCCTGAGATGGACGTGACACCAACAATGATTCGGAGACGGACTTTTGAAGGTAGGCTTTGACGAATAAGAGTAGGAGTGCAAGTGGAGCCATGTACAGCTCGAAATTGTAAGTGATGACGAGAAAAATCTGAAAACAGCTGCCCTGAGATCTTAGGATTTTAAGTAATTTCGAACAAAACTGTCAAAAATAGGTTCGAACTTACAACAAAGGCCACAACGGTTCGGATTGGCGATTCCCAGTTGAACAATGTTTGCATGAACTGTCCGACTTCCATGAAGGTGTTGGCGAACGCTTTTAGCCTGTTGACGTTGCGCATCAATTCCTGACGTTTGAATTTCGGATCCTGATACAGGTATTTGGGCTCGCGCGGATTGAATGTGCGAATGCTGGCGCGGATCTGAAGTTTTTTCAATAGTTTTTTCCTGGAACCGCTGCGCACCGGTTAAAATATCGCATATACCGGATTGAAAATGAGATGCAATTCCAGCAGTATTTGACCCTTTGCTCGTTGCATGAGTTTGCGATCCTTGAGAACGTACCAGCGCTTCTCGTAATTGTGGATCTGCAGCAAAAAATCGCATCAAATTTTTTAAATTTCTATTCAAAATAGAATATTACCCAGATAGATATGTATGTTGCAAACAGTAAACAAATCCTGATCCAATACCTTCAATAATGGGATCGCAACTTTTCCGAGAAACTCAACTTTCTTGTTTGGATCTTCGTCAAAGACGGTGACTTCTAGTGACGTATGCACATCTTTGACGGTGCTGAAAGCGTCCAAACGAGTTAAGATTAGGAACATTTGATCAGATATGACAATGGATTGGGTTTACTTGGACCACGAAGATGAGGAATGCAAAGACCACTCACAAAGTGAAGATCTTGTTCCACTCCGGATTGAGTGTTTTGTACTCCGTGTGGGTTTGCAGACGAGCGTTAACCAATTCAAGCACACAGAATGGATCACTTTTACCACCGATGTCAGCAGATGCAAGACCTTGCGCTTTGAACACTGAAACATGATTTGTTACACTACGTCAAACAGTGTTCGTAAAAACGGGAGGCACTTTGAGAGTGTGGATAACGTACCTTTTACAGTCAAATACCCGATGTCTTTGATTCTCGAGAACGAGCTTTTCAGCGCCTGAAACAGCGGATAAACTTTTCATAAAGTGAAGCTCTGTTCAGTAACTTATTCTGGGATGTGTATCTCATTCTATAGCTTGCTGTCACTATCAAGCCTTGACAAGTTTACACAGCCTTGCCGTTCGTTTTTTTTAGAAGTTAGCACTAGATTTAGAATCTTACATATTTCGATTTGAGTGCCGCTTCCTGTTCATCGGTTTGTTTGAATGACGACAGATCAGTGACAGTGTCCGAACCCATCGTTCCTGTGATTGACAGTAAGAGCAACAGTGAACCAGCGCCATCCTCAAGATCGTACCACTTTTGGTGTGTGATCTCACGCTCCAGATTTGTCATGTCAATCAGGCATCTGAACAAGAAATGAAACCTAATCCAAGACGAAGGAGCTCTAAAGATGGAACACAAATTAGATGACGCACTTTCCCATGAATGTCGCCGTCTTCTTGTCGAATACCATGATTTCGAGATCCTGCTGTTTTTCGTCGAAAATGTGCAAGTCGAACTGCTCCAGCCATTTTGGCTCCAGCGTTCGGGTGGTTGGCTGGAATCGGTGGTATTCTCATTAAAAACTAAGGATACGAAAAATGTTTGAGAAATAATCGATAGTCAAAATCACCTTGGTTTTGTATTTCTCAGTTCCCAGTTTGAATTTGACGTAAGGATCTGGCAATGGGGCACCTCTGCCAGTCTCTGTCGGTATGAGATTGCGACCTTCGACAACGGCGATGTTCACGACGGAAGACCAGGATTGAGTACCTACAACGTAAAATGCAAGCAATGAGTTAAAAAAGAACTTGTTTTCATTCATTTTGATCAAATGCGGATCTTTCGAGCTCACTTTTCTGTGAAGATCTGTTCCGTTGTTGTGTGACCGCGGTTCTTTCGGCTTCCTTGAGAAAATGCTGTTTATCTTCCTCCGTCTGCGGCTCGATACAAACGTGCATCGTGATATAGCCCATGTACTCCTCCTTGCTTGTGTCATCCGTCAGGTCAAGTCTAACGGCAAACGACCTGAGATCAAAAATTTGGTTAGTTTTTTCAGATAAATGCGCCACAGACATCAGGTTTGGCTTGACTGAACTCACTGAAAGTATGTGTATTGGCTGAGATCGACACTGGCGCTGCCCATGAAGTCATCACTCGCGAAGCGGTCATAGTCGTACACCTGCGCAAAATGTAGAATTTGGGCGACTGGGCAGGGCACTAGATGACGGAGGGAATGAAAGCCTGCTAAAATGCAAAATGTGCTTGGGCTTGGGCAACGGGCAGAAGATTAGCGCCAGATAACCGACTCTTTTGTCTCTCTTGTCTTTGTTGTCCACATTGACTTTGCCTCAAAGATCAAGCCATGCATGTCTAGCGATGAACTGAATTAAAGTGAAGCCGCAAATTAGCTCATGACAACAGTCGTTCTTTCATGGATCTCGCTACACTTGGATGACTGTGGCAATCCCCCAAAGCCACTGCACACCAACGAGCTCCGACCTTGCAGGGAGCGTTGTGCAATAAATGAACAGTCTGTCTCATGGCCTTTCCCCTGCGCTGCTCTTCCCAGTGGACAGCCTGCTGCGCTGAATATGAACATTTTAGTGGTTGTCTCATGCAAGATCTACTTAGTTCAGCTTTGGGGCAGAACGAGCATGGCAAAATGTCAAGACACGCCTGAGGCGGGTGATTTGCAGATTCACTTTAGTTCAGCTTTGGCTTTGTCCACAACAACCGTCACATAGTCAACCTGGCACTGCTCTCTTGTTGCCACACGTTTTATTTCTGCCTGATGTTCGTCAACAACTCGTCGGTATCAGTAAAAATAAGACCAACCCCCAAACCACTTTTTCGAGAAAAAAGCGTTTGAAGTTGGCCTGACCGCATTTCCAACACGGTTTGGTTCGGTAGGCTGATGTTTGGCATGTCTACGAAAGGGAGCATGCTGATCATCATAGAAACAAAACTAGACTTTGAATCATCATATCCAAGTAAAAACAAAGCTATTTGTCGGTTGGTTTTAGTTGACAAAAAAATAAATATAGACCAAGCCCCTTGGCGGAGCAGTTGAAAACCGAAAAAAAGTCCAACCCCCATTTTCTCTGCCATTTATTTTTAGCCTGCTTGAAAATGATTCAATACGGGGTTCATGAAAACGTCTTAAATGCAGCATTATCATTCAAAATGCTTGTTACAGAGGTGGGAATCGGGTTACCTCGGTCCGGCATGGCCGGATTCAGAAAAAGTCAGCCCGGTCCTATCCGGCCCGATTTTTTGGGCCGGGTTTTTCTGATTGTATTTTGAAGCAAACGTCGGGTGTGAAGCGATTGGTTTCTGTTTGTTGAAATCATTGATATTTACACATTGAAAACATAAAGAAAAACATCAAAAAGCTTGTCTGTGAGAAGCTTCGAACTCGTGGCTCTCACAACCACAGTCAGATATGCTTGCCACTGTGCTAAAGACGCCGACAGCCAAGCCGCCTTACGATACATTATAAACGTAATGATCGGGCCAGCAGCGACGCACTCACCGAGAGAGCGTAAAGTCCCTAATACAACACACACACACAGCTGGGGTATTATGCAACAATCATGTGCTGAAGCAATCTTGTGTGTGTGTGTGTGTTGGGGTCGCGTGCTTTGGGGCTTGGTCTTTTTTGTCCGCGAAAATTGCTCCGCCAAGCAACTTGGTTTTCTTTTTCAAAAACAAGAAACTAGACCAACCCCCAACCGGAACTAGCAGGTGTTTTCAACAGGCTGTAACTCAATGTACATAGCGTTTTGAGACAAAATTTTTGGTGAATGTTTAGAATAGTTTGCCAGCTACACGCTGCACACAAAAAGGGGGTTGGTCTTTTGGTGGGGGTTGGTCTTAATTTTACTGATACCGACGAACTATGCATCACACCGTACATACAGTATTAGGACACATTTTACCGCCAAACGTCTCAAGTGAAGGTTTTTAGAGATCGTCACTTTCCATTGCGGTGCACAAAGTTTTCCAGAACGAACCTCGACCTGAAGCGGCACAGTTGGGTCATCAATCAGCTGGGCAAACGTTTCATCCCAGGTCGGGTTGAGGCTTTTGAACACCGTGTTGCTTTTGTACAATATCTTGCTGCCGTATTTGATTTTCACGTAGGGGTCGCTGCTGCCTGCAATTGTGGCACAGTTTCGGTGACCAGTGCGCAATTATTCAACGGTGCACTGGTCGCAAAAGTTACCGGAAGCGTCGCGCACGACCAGATCGCTTCCGCTCACCAGTCGCACCTTGAGCAGAAATGTGACGAACGGCTTATCGGTCTGAGACATGCCGCGTTTCAGCAGTTCCTGTAGAAATCGAAATAATCTATTATGAGCTTTCATGATCGGCCAAACTAACATCACTTTTATGATAGGTTTGTGTTCGCAAAAGAACTGGTGATAAACAACTTTTACCCTTTGAGATGGTCGTGGGTTCATGAAATGCAAAAAATTATGCGATCGAGACAGAACAGCTTTTTCGATTAGTCTGACAGTTTGACACCGGCCAATGTACAGGTATAACTGACCTCATTATTATTAATGGCGGGCACGGTAGTCTTTGGATGCGTCAGGTCGAGTCCCCTGACTGACAAAGGCGGCAGACGGTTGTGGTCCTGGTCTGAGCCGAGTGGCGTACGGTCATTGTCCTCGTCAACCAATGTTTCGCCGTCGCGCTCGGATGTCTGCAACGAAGTTCCAGTGAAAATTTTTAAAAATATGTTTTTGTTTTCAAAAAATTCATTGATTCCCGATGACCGGCGAATAAAATATCAAATACGAATGAGATTTTAAAATTGTCGCTTCTGGCATGGAGGGCGAAATTTGATGCAAACCAACATGGTTCATGTGGACAGAATGGGAGTCGAGCCTTCGTGCCGGAACGAATTGAAAGCACACATGTACATGCCGCGAGGAAAAAATTTATCGACCATAAAGCTCGAAAGGGAACACTTTCGCAGTTAGTGGGCTCAATTGAAAGAAAAAAGTTCTTGGCGAAATTGGAATCCCACTCTCTTGAGACTGACAGACGTTTTGTCCAATAAAAACTGCAGTTTTATATTGAGCAACAGGGAGTTGAAAAAACAATGACGATTTTAGCTTGTGACAAATGCATGAGCACTCAGGTCAAAGAAAGGTTGTGTTGAAAACGAGGAGCTAAAAATAGGAGCTGGCCTCCTCACAAAAACAGCCGAGAACAATACGTTGTTCAAAGGGCTAATAAAATAAATGCTTGCGCGAGTGAAAAACGGATATGGGTGCGGGTGGGTGCGCGTGTGTGTTGGCGTCTTCCGGGTGCAGAACCTCTGCTGTCAAGGCGACAGCTAGGATATTCCCATCCGCTTGCTGACGCATTCTGGAACACTGTCCCAAACAGAGCACTGGTCTCAAAAACTCGCGCGTGCACCCAAACATAAACATTCCGAATCACAATGTCAGTTGTTTAAGTCTTTAGCGCTTCAATGCTAGAGAGAGGGAATCTAATCTTGGAGCGCGAACGCTGAACTGGGAAGACAGATCAAATGTCAAATCTAAGACCATGCTGAAAGGAAGCAACAAAACCACCAGCCACACAACGGCAAGCTCGTCAAAAAAGGCCGGGGGAAGCGGCAACAGTGCATCACGCGTCGGATTTGATTTCAATTTAACGAAACGCACCGGGCGTGTAGCTATGTATGCGAAACAGCTGGATTTATTTGCTCTGCTGCTGCTCGCTTCCTTTTTGATGACACACGCCGGCAATGGGGCGCTTCCGTTTCAGTTCTTTTGGCTATTGTCGCGAGAAGGAACCGTATTGTCGAAAGAATAGGCCGCAGTGATTGATTTTTGTTGGAGATCCTGAGCTCGATTGTGAGAAAAGGTCAAACTAAACCGGTCAAATGCACTCATCTAAATTGAAAAAATTATGTGAATATATTAATCTGACGCGGGGATTAAATAATGTTGGAACTGAAACCGGGCACTCTGTGATGCCTTTTCCGAGCAAGTCGCTGTGCTACTGCGATAACAACACATCCAGCCCCAAACATAGTATGTGCAAAACACAACAAAACATGAAACGGATACAAAATAAATATACAGCAAATATGTAGCCGCGCGTGCTTCAGCCAGCATACAGACAGTCAAGCCAGGGCAACCATATTCCGCCACCTATGTATATGGTCATGCGCATGCATTCATGGGGTGTGTGCACCCCAAGTCACGTGCCTCTACTACCGCTGGTTGCCGCCCGCTGAATGCTGACAGAATAACCGTGGAACGCAGCCAGCGTCGCGAAGCCGCCAGGAACACGCTGCCACTCTCGCTGCCACTCGTCGTGTCTGGAGATTTCTGAGCTTCGTTGGCAAACTCGGTTGGTGAATCCGGGCTTTGTGTTTCGTCCTCATCTTGTTGACTGCTGCTCCGGACGCTCGACAGCCGGGAGCTCGACATAATTAGTAGTACGGGATGGGACACTGGTGTGCAAATAATATTATGTGGGTGCGGATTGCTGATTGAAGAGATTGTGGCAGCTCTGCGTGGATCGGCCGACTCTGCGTTCAAAATGTAGCTGAAAATATGGGTAAATTACTATATTTAACTACAAAAATAGAGACCACAACAAAAGGAAGTCACGATGTTACAGTGCCGTGCAGTGCAAGTGTTGGATGATGGTGCTTTGCGAAGCTCAATTTCTCAGAGATCACGTTCCCACACAGTTGGAAGAAATACAGTCACCAGCCAGATCTAATCTGGGACTGGTCATGGGATGCGCATTGACGGCGGATAGTTGAAAACGAGTTCAAATCTAAGGCTAAAAACAACGGAAAGCGAAGGTTTTTGGTCAGATGTTAACGACATTCGCTTCTGAGAACATGGCGGTCAACCACGGAAATCCGATTTATTTGTAACACGAGAAATCCAAACCCAAATCTGGCAATACCCAAACAAGCGCAATAACAAAAACAGGACTGTGCCTATCGGGAAAGCGGTTATGTTTTTTTGACGGTGGGAAGCGTGGAACGCACCTAAATTCTTGGGTGTAGAACTTCACCTTCCTGCGGACGGTTGGTTTGTAAATCAACAACCTATCTGAAAAGGTGGAAGACCCAGTCAATAAGATACGATAGCGCTTAGCCCACATGTTGTTTGCTCAAACGCGCTGGTTAGCTTTGGCAGGTGCAGCTAAGCAAACAAGGGTAGATCTCTGTACAGAGTCACTTGCTGTGCATAAGCCGCAGATCAGGTACACCTTTCACGGGAAGTGGCTCTGGGTGTAGTAATTACCAGATATCGGAAGCGTTTGGTTTCAATGCCTGTTGAGATTGGACCGTTGAGATTACTGTTTTTCAGAGCAAAACCGGCTCAGGCAATATTCATGTCTTCGCAACTCTCGTTGTCAGCTCACCCCAAATGGCATGCATATAATTCTGGCGCTCATTCAGTGTTGCTTGAGTTGACGACCGAAGCTGATGATTTGAGTTTACCACGAAAGAACCAGCCGCAAAACCTGTAGAAGTTGGCTATATTCTATGTGGCCAAAAAAACAAGAACATACAGTATGTACATACTATACGTTGGGTGGGACTGGCATGCAGAGATCATACTCCGGTCTAGAGTAAGCTGCTGAGGCCTCTGCCAAACACATGCGCGCTGCTGCGGTTATGGTGCCAAATCTAACCTTAAATTCAATATTTGATCGATTTAGTGAGATTTTTAAGGCTAAACTTGCAAAAAATTCACTTCTGATGGTGTTGCAGTATCTGCCAAAACGTTCAAGCGGGCACACGCATACCAGGAATATATTCCACACATACAATGTTATTGAAAATTGCCAGCTTTCTGTTTCCCAAAACAATCGAAAATCTGCAGTTGAAAAAACAGTGTACAAAGGTTACAACAGCATCGCTCGTGTCAGGAGAAAACTAGCGCATGATTAACGTAAATTTGAACACTATACTGAACAGATGGTGCGACGTTGTTGAGTTTTTCTATTTGTAACAAGTGGCGCAAGATGCTTTGTTACTTTATACACAAGCAGCCATTCCTCGCCAACTGATTGCTAATGTGCGTAAATGACAACCAGTTTTGCGCTGCCTTGCCTGCAAGCCAAAAAAAGAAACGTGTTTTTTTTGAACGCGCTCTAAAATCAAAGTGCGACATGTTGCACGCAGTTTATGTATGTTCATCGCCACGGTTGGAATTGAACAGTCGTCGAAATTTTAGACATAAAAACAGTCAGCAATATTCAGAGAAGGAACGGCAGAGAAGCAACAAATGCTCGACAAAGCGGCTGATTTTTAATCGACAGCGAACGATGGAACAACTGCAACCCAGGAAGCACGTTATATGTAGCTGAAGCAATGTTTCTCATCTAGGAGAGCTGGCCAAGCCAGTAAATGCAAATAAGCATCATGAAAAGAAGATTATTTGGCATTATTGCCAACAGTGCTGTGATCAGGATCAGCATGTAATACTTTAGGTATGTAATACCAGGGGTGCACATTACTTGGCACATGGTACACGTATGACGTGATGCAAAGCATTATGCAGATCTTGTGCAGTTTGGTTTGGTTTTGAATCCTGCGCATTGCCGAAATAATGTTGATTATTTGCATAAACTTTACGCTTCGCACAACTGCAGTCAATTGTGTACTGGTCTTTTATGGTATTTTTTTGCAGCGGTGGTCTTCTCTCATCTTACCATGCGATCACAGCCCAGAATGCATAATGTGGATGGACAGCAAAATGTCTCTTGTTAATCACATAAGCGAGTAATGGAATGAACTGGCGACTTGCGGTACACAAACATTCCAAAAATAAAAAAACAACAAGAATTTGTTCACCTGCTGTCCATTTGCGAATTCCACGTTTCGTTTGTCCTTCGATGACTTTCTGTTCGGCTGTGGGCTGGCGCTGTGTGACGTCACGGAGCGGGTGCGATGTCTGGCGCGCATGAACTGAAACATTTTATTGAATAGGTAGCTATCAAGTGAGGAGTGGGATATGATGTGGGGTCACATTTCACGTTTGGGTTGAACGGCAGAATATTTACTTATGCCATGACAATGCGCACAGGCAACTCCTCATTCCACTTTACGCTGATCAAAACACGTTGGTGGTATCAGCAAATCTTTATAAAAGAATTTTGTTTGTTAAAAAAAGTAAACGAACGAAACCGATGCTATCCTGCCCGATCACGAAGCTGAGCCTGAACTTTTGCTCAACAATTTTCAAAACTGTTCGCAAAAACTGCACCGTCACTAGTACCGTACACTTACAAAATCGGTCCTCTTTTTAAAACACTCTTGACACACACTCACGAAATTTCTGGTCGACGTCGAAAGTTTCATAGCCGATATTCCAGATGGGGTCTTTCGTTCAAAGCTGATTCTGACATTTTTTCAAGGCAATCTACATTTCGCACGTCAGAACGTAGGTTTCTATATTAGGAACCAGGCGTGGTGTCTGCTGCTAACATTCACCCACGCAAAAAGGAGCAACAGCAAAATAAACGGGCAAGCACGGCGCAGTATCGTGCACGCAGCTTATACACTGTATTCTGTCGGGTCCAATAACTTGTTTCACGGCACAACGTTTAGTGGCTTCACTAAAATCGCTGTTCTTCAGCTGTCGGATATCTAACAGACTTAAAGAACTTGTCTGAGATTTGGTTGATATGTCTAAGTTTAGAAAACCTCAAAATTCGATATCACCGCAACCCACTTTAAAATTCCAGAGTGCTTGCATTATTAAAATCTTATGCAAGACTAGTTTAGCTGTGTTTGACGCGACGATGTTTCATAGAGAAGTTCAATTTCAGTCGCAGAACAGTCCGAGGTAATACCAATCGGCCCGATCACAAATCCCTGAGCAGGTCACTTAAAAATACATGAAGTCTGCAGCAGGGGTTGTTCCACTCAAATATAAGTTGGCCTCAAAAACTAGCACATGTGGCTCACATTTCAGCGTGGTACGTGATTCTTGCGCCAAAAATTCAGGGAAGGAGAAATCGCAATTTTTAATTTTCAAACTTCCCTCAAGTTAACTTTGCCCAACACCTGAGAGAAAGAAAAAATGCAGGAACGTTTGAACATCTAAGGAGAGCTGGAATTTGGTAAATGTTGTGCTTGATATGATCAGTGGACATATTTTTGATTTGTTGGAACGGTTTTTAGGTTTTGCAAAACCGTATTATAACATGATTATTACACTTGTTTCGGATCGCCCCTACTCATTTTCGCATGGTCAAGCGTTACCGGGATTTTGTTATCTTGCTTCCGAAATTTTTGGTGCAGCAATCAGATACCAATTTGGGATACTGGTCAGACAGACTACTTTTGGAGACCAACTTGTATCTGAGTGGAACTACGCCTTCAAAGTACAACACCACGGTTTATGGGCATACGAACCTTGCCAATAGCAAATGGCTTGAGCAGCGCGCGACGAACTCGACTGCGTTTCCAGGATATGGTCATAGTTCTGATGACACTATGCAATCAAACTTGCAAATGGTGATGATTGTTCTGTTCCTCCACAAATAACCCAATTAATTCAACGGCGTGTACTTGACTTGACTGCCTTAATTGGGCTCATGTCTTTCTGTCTTGGGAGACCAGCTTCGGACAATGAGCTGATCACATCGTTGCATTCAAAGTCCGAAGAACTAAAAAAATACAAAAAAAATGCGAGAAGAAATACACAAAAACTTGGCTGGGCAACGATTGAGCACTTGATGGAACAATCTTGAGGTGATGTTGTTTATGTGAGGCCCCACAGGCACTCAGAGGAAAATGTACCATAAATATGTATGGGCGGTTTGGGAAACTGTATCAGCGTCTGTCTCATGCGGAACATTGAGAATGAGCGAGCTTTGGGACAGCTGCTGTTCATCTATGACGTTTGAGTTCTTGAGCCCCTGCTCGTGCAAAGTGCAGAATGTATACTATGTACCCAATTTTGGGGCTGTGTAAACTGAGAACATGAGGTGGTGATACGGAGATAGCATGCAGTTACTTTCCGAAAAAAATGAGTGCATGCTCGCAGTTGTTTTTGTTCGTTGTTCTGGCCCAAAGTCGCGCGCATAAATTTTTCAGAAGTTATACACCCAGCTCATACATTATGCAAAAATTTTGGGAAACCGAAAGTTGTCCATTTTGGTATGGTCGGGTCCCAGGCTTGATTAATGCGAAAATGTCGGCGATTTTCTGCCCGGAACTTGCGCATTTGCATTTTGAAGATTTGAAGATGCAAAATGGGGACTGAAATGGAAGCGAATGCCTATAGAGCCATCTTATTCATGCACCGGGCCTGTTTCTGGGGAGATAAACTGGCATTGACCAAGTGCGGAACACCACAAAGGCTGGAAATGCGACTGGAACGTGCGCACATGGGCGATTGCGCTTGTTTTTCGGGAAATCGTGGTGCGCTGAAGCTCAGACAGACGTTTTGAACAACGCAGCTGTTTCAACAAAGGCTAACAACAAAGCACTTTATCGATGACTGTTTTATTTGTATGTTTCGGCAATTATTCGTTTTCGCATTTTGATACAAAAGCGACTGTTTGAAAAGCGCAAACAGAATTCTATATCAACAGCCACAGAAAAATAAAACGGCCAAGCCAAGCCGTAACTTGTATAACGGCAGCAGAGTTGGACAGTTTTCGCTTCACGCCTGAACGCACATTTGGAAAATGCCCATGAGAAACATCAATAGCATTCAGAAGTTCTGTCATTGAATTTTCTCCACAAATGATCTACACGAATCATATACATGCACAAAATAATGCGTTGAATCGTGGTGGTTTGAAAATCATATGGATTTTGCGGCTAAAAAACCGGTTGTTCTACGCTCCATGCTTGAGACGCGTTATCCATTTCAACTCGTGATTACTATAGCTTTGAGAATGCAGCCTAACACAAACCTTAGCAGACAAAGGCTTCACGTTCGGGCACACGAGTAGGTGTTGAATAGTACTGTATACTACACTTGTATAGTACCAATTCCACAAGGATACAGTTTATGTGTTGTGTACTCACGCGCACTTCGCGGAAATAATGGAAAAACGTCAAAAAGTCGCAAAAAAACGAAAAAGTGCCGAATGCACGCCAGTAGGGGCTGAATGCTGACGTTAACACTAAGGCCTCTCCCTTGATACGGAACGCTGGTGAAAAACGTGACCTTTCAATACGTATACGAGGGTTTTTTTCAACTGGGTATACGTCAATAACTGGGCACTTTTCGGGATTCAACAGAATGGAATACTGATACAGTTTTCGCAAATGTTCATTCTTGAACCCGAAAAATAAATCGGGCATTTCTGCGAACGGGCAAGTGAGTGACACTCAACAGGATGGAAAACCTAAAAAGACGACGGGTATAGTTTGACAACCCGAGCGTGCCTGTAATAGCAAGGCGAACGCCTAAAATCAGACACACACCAACCACCGTTAAACGCTCACAGCTCTGCTCTGCAAACTGTTGCCTTTGCAAAACTTCAACCGCACGGTCGTACGTACAGTATATATGTTCGACGAGTTAGACCGAAAAACGGCGAAAATATAACGAAATGATAGATGGAAATTCTATAAGCGAGCGCTGACGGCCCATACCGCCCGGTGCTAAACGGCATGTAGGGCACATGAGCTGATGTGGTATGGTACAAAAGCAGCCGTGTACGTCTGCTTCTGAGGCTTGGCCACTTTTTGGCTCGATGCAATTTCAACAATTGTGGTTCCGCACGTTAGCGCCACTATTTTTAGTACTATTTTTTCGATCCTTCAATTCGTCATTGGAAAAACATGACTTTGAGCCGGTAATGCCCACGTAAAAAGTGCTTTGTGGGGATAAGCTATAAATGACACAGGTACGTATACACACAGATGCCATATGAGTGATGAATTATTGAAGCAATTGGCGGTTTTGACGCCGGGGGCGTAAACGCGGCACATAATTAAAAAATGTACACTGAGCGACGTTGTCGTATCCGCGATAAAAGATTAAAAAAAGAACGTGGGTACATACTTGTAGGCGTATGTTCTGTGAACATAGGCGTTAGAACACAATTTCCGTAACTTTGAGCATGCTGTTTTGGGCAGCCAAAAAAACACAGTATGATAAATTGTACTGCGGGTTTCGTGCGATCGGCTGGTCGACGCACGAGAACGGAAAGTTGGGTGTCGAGCAAACACTTTTTACATGATTTCACGTGTACAAGCCTAACGACAACAACAAACGTCCTTCCATCCATTGTCAAACAGCCGCAGATCAATAAAGCCCCGCGGCGTCGCAGAAAAATGGCCATTTTGCGTTGGCCACATATTTATTACCAAAGCAGTGAACTACATACCGTGGAGCGCAGGCCGGCAGGCCGGCAGATCAAGTCACTGATAAATGGGTTCATTACCAGCGCAATGGTACCATTGTTGTGATTGAGCACTGTGTTTTTATAATAGACTATATTCGCCATTTTGGCGGGGTGTCGGATCGCCCACTGGGCTCCTGATGGTGCTTGAAACGAATTATTGGACTTGTTTTGAGTTTGCATGATGATGAGCCAATTTCAGGATTATTGGACGTGCGGAATTAGTGTCAGATGTTCGGCACACCCGCGTTCTGACGTGCGAAATGCGCTCAGCCCAAATAGACTTCCTTTTCTGTTGGAATGAAACTATACATAAATACAGTATCTTATATGCTTGTGGGTACATGACAGACCATAAAAAGCAATTCTGCCCAGACTCTCTCGGGATCAAGCGCTAATTAAAAAATGTGCTAAAAAATAATCAAAAATAACATTAATGACACACCGCTGATTTGAACGCGGCGCCCATTGTAGTCTTGCGTTTGGTTCCGGGTGTGGCGTCGCCGCTCTGGCTCAGGTCTGGCTGCGAACGGGAAACGTTGCAACTAAAAAAGGAGAGCGAATGCGCGAAGAGAAAAGAAAAGTATATAGAATGCATAGAAACGTGTGAATATCAACAGTAGTTTACAGTCAACGCTGCTGATCATGTAGTGACACACATAGCATTCTGTTGCGATTCAATACCGGAACTCGGTATCCAAAGTTCAAGTCCCCCGACAATTCAAGCCCCATCTAAGCTGGCGAATAAATCCAGTATGCGGGTCCCCCTCGGTCAGGTCCAAATCCCTGTCCGATACCTTCAGTATATATTTTTTGGTTAGGTTGAACTGAAAAGGTCGCGAAGGCTTAATTATGATTAATCACACTGACCGACCAATTTTTTGGGTTTGTGTAGGTATTAGCGCATTTTTCGCAAAATATGGAAAGGTACCAAGCAGAAGCAGTTGTCGATCTTTATGGTCACACCATAAAGCGCCTGGACTGTACCCCGCGCGCACACGCAGCAATCATGAAACGTCACCAACTCAGTCGGGTCCGCCGTCGCAACGTCGCCTGTACTGAGATCGGGTCGACTAGCAAAGTTGATCGTTCGATGTTTCAACGAGCGCCAGATACGCTGACGACGCGATAGACGGCCTGAAAGCGGTACTTTGGGAAATATTGATACTGCCGCTGAAACATCAGACAGTTGAGCTGGAAAAACTGTCCGTCTCCCCTCTAGTTCAGGGTGAACCTGAACTAAGGCCTTCCCTTAACCTTGCTTGAGGCTCTACCCAAAACGGTGTGTACAGTAAGTACAGGCCTGAGAAGTCGAAGGCCAACACTCTGGTGATGGGTATTAGCCGGTTTCAGTGCACGAGTAACTCACTTGCTCGACGCGGACTGTACGTATGACTGCGTTTGTGTCGAAGGCTCGCGAAACTGAACGGGCGCTCGAAGGCCAGTGATAATTTGCCGAAAGCCGTCATGTTACTATTAGTTTATGTATATTAGTTGATGGCATTGAAAACGGGAGCGGCGCATGAAGTTTTTCTCAATTCGCATGAAGCAACTTTGCAAAATTTGTTTGCATAATCGATGCTGAATGGCAACAGACCTGTACTTATTTTCAAGTTTTGGGGTCTGAACCAATATTCTATCTTTCTGAAACCAGACAGCCATAGATATGCTAAACCATCTGGCATCAACAAGCTTTTTTTGCACTCGTTCTTTCAATAAAATGTCAGGAAGCTGAGAAAACTGGCTGACAATTCTGACCAAATTTAAAAATCCTGCGGTGTCAAGATAGCCACACTAATTTTTTCTCAAAAAGCTGGCTTACATGTCTGTCCAAGACACATCTGTACCGGAAGAGATATGTACATACACGAAAAAATATTTTCCGCGGAAAATGCAGGCGCACGAATAGCAAATATTTGCGGGCAAGCATCATCAAACGAGAAACAGAAAGAAAGACTCGACCAAGCGATCAAACCTGAGTTTATAGCTCACATATACGAGGATGAGCTCTTGGCATTGGGGATGTTCTTGGGTTCAAATGCATATTTTCAAAACGATAAAACACCTCTCACCGACCAGGGATATCCAAATTGTTTAAGAAAACTGGTGGCTGGGTTGGACTCTTTGCCCTACCGGAAAGTAGGGTGTATCGGGTTACGCTGCATAATCCCTATTAATGCACATATTATACCTGCCTAGTTTTATGGACTGTAACCGGATCTTAAAAATGGTAGATTTTGCTTGGCAGTGTGTGGTTTGAGCGTGGGACGGAACGTTCACAAAAGAAAGATTCATGTTTTTTGCACTGATCAGCTGGATAAGGGGCGTGTCGGAAACACGAGACGACTGATCCTCAGTTCAACAAGAAGTATTGTATGGGTAGGTATGCACTGTGAGGATTGACCGAGCTCGTCGACGCGTTTTCAGCTGCGGGCTGATGGTGCCGTTTGTGTCACCGATTTCACGATCATTTTAGGCACCAGGTGCGGAACCTATTTCGCTGACACAAATCTAAAGCACGAGCTAACACACCAGGCATCACCCATGTACAGTATACCTTGTTGGACGGCCTGCTAACCAGGGTTGGGCGGAAAAAAAACAAAAAAAAAATTTTTTTTAAAAAACACGTGTTTTTTTTTTTAAAAAAACACGGTTTTAAAAAATAATTTTTTAAAAAAAAATGTTTTTCTTTAAAATTTGGCCGGGGAACAATACTGTCTAAAACGCTCAAAAATGGCCTTTTTTCGAGCTTAAAATTTGTATTTTTTTCTCAGGGTGCGTGATGGTTTCTTCACAAAGGTGCATGCGGCGCTTTTTTTCACATCTTGGCGCCTCTGAAAGCGGTTATCATGTGCCTTGACGTAAAACATAAGGTACACTGTTTTTCTTTCGTGAGTAGATCACGGATGACGAGCTTCATCAGAGCAATCAGAGTTGTTTAGACAACCCAATAGTCAGGACAAACAGCAAAAAACCTGGTTTGTGTATAGGCAACCTGCGTTATCGCGTAAATATACCTCATTTGGTCATCTCTG
>JASAMV010006932.1:0-14363 GCA_030248065.1 Rhynchonema sp. JSB1_4
GGGCAGTGACGTTGCGTTGCGCGATCGCACACAAAACACGTTGTAAAGAGAATGTTTCAGACCTGCGGCAACGTGGTTGATCTGCTGGATTATTTTCAGGTGAAAATGTTTTGTGAGAATCACAAATAGCACAGTGGTTAAGAGTGACTGAACGTGAAAATCAGGATTCATTTGATGAGTTCTTCCTGTATATAGCCATTGTGCGACCAATATCAACATAATCCATCTATTCCCGGCGTCTAGGTGAGGACGGGATTAATTTTAAAACGCATTCCGTGACGGTGCTATGTTACGTCGACAACAATAGCAGCGAAAAATAATTGCGAACCAGGAGGACTCGAAGGTCGGGGGTTCGAGTCCTCCTGGTTCGCAATTATTTTTTCGCTGCTATTGTTGTCGACGCAACATTTGCTCTGCGGGGCTGGCCACAAGCCACAACACACACACGGCAGTGACGGTGCAACATGCACTGCGCAAGAACCTTACAATGCTTTGTGACCTTTGTCCCTTTGTATGTATGACCATCGAGACATGAGCTGCACCGAAAAACTGCTGACCCATAGAATATACGCAAAGAAAACTAAGGCTTTTACCCGACAATATTGCTGCAGTACACCGATATAAATATCGCACGGTAGCAAATGCCGCACAAATAATGTTCGATATCATGGTATTTGCCGGCTTCTGGAGGAAAAAATGGATACACTTATACATGCTGACATCAAGTTTTATTGTAACACTGTTTCACTGTAACATGCTGTATTTTCAATCAGTGGGCCCCCACAACAGGCTTGGTTCACATGTGGCATACAAATTCAATCCTTATCGGCCAAGAATGAGGTATTTAAAGCAACGATATCAGAATTTGACTCATATGTACTTCAGTGGCCAGCTCAAGTGGTCGATAACTCACAACCGCAGCCCCGACCCCGAGTGAGCACGAGAAAATAATATATTGTATTCGAGCTGAGCTGACGAATCTACAATGTAGTGGCCTTTATATAAGTTAGACTTTTGTGTGGGGGCATACTTAAGATTTCACGGGAATTGATTTCACAGAATATTTTGGGCTTCTTTTAGTCACATTGGGTTTGTTCATTAGCTGGTTTGGCATCAGGCGTCGCGGTCATGTCGTAGAACAAATTCAGTCTCACTTCCGACGTGTCTTTGTGCTCGGCCACCGTGTCTTGGATAAACGCCCAAATGTCACCGGGCTCGATCTTTCGAAATTGGGCTTCGGGGGGATTGTCCGGATCTGAAACTCGATCGTTGCCAATGCAAGAATTATCGTCCAACGCCTGTGCGAGGAAAAGCAACCAAGATTAACGGTGCGATGCCAACATTGCAGATATGCACTGCGATTTTTGAATCGCGAGATCTTCGATACGGCCTTTTCCCATTCCTGAACGCCCTCTTGCGTACATGCCACTTGGCCAAGTGGTCGAAGTTTGGCTGCTGGTTGGTTTTTGTCGAAAGCGGCAGCCCGAATTTGGATTGACTGTCGCTGTTCCTGCAAGTCCACGTACCGTATGACCTTTGGTGATGAAAAGCAGAATTGAAATAAAGTGAATTTCAAACAAACCTTGTCGATTTTGGCCGTTTTCCGTCGTTCCTTGCGAATTTCGGTTTTCGGTTTCTGTGGGCGCCTGAAGGCAACTGTGGGCTAATATTACAGCGGTCAAGACACGTAGTCAACTCACAGCAGCCCCAAATGAGCGCCAGAAATAATACATGGCATTCGGGGGTGAGTACGACTCTACAATGTAAGCTGACGAAGTGTATCGACAACTTGCGTTGACCACTGTATAATCCCAACTGTGGTCTCTTAAGTCATTAACAAACGCAAATGTAAACTTAAAGCAAACCAACAGGCATATTGTTGGCACCGGGCTAGGTTCGTCGCGAATAACGCGATTGATCACCATCGCTTTTTCCGGGTGCAGTTGTTGCACGGTGGCATCGGTGCAGATATGATTGCGTGCGTGACGCGCGCTCATCGGTTGTACGTGCACGTAGGCGCTGTTTTCAGCGACGAATTCCATGACAGCCAGTATTTCTGGCCGTTGCATCTGTTGTTTGATAGAGCGTTTTGAAACATCAATCTCCTGAATGAAGTCAAACAGCGCACTAACATGAGTCTTGTCATCGTGCGTGACACAACCCCAGCACAGACAACGCCACACATTCGCGTGCACGCACTCAACTGGCATCCATATGTGCCCGGCGAAGTGAAACAAACACGCACGTCCCATTTTGTTGCAGTGCACGCGTGCTGGCACCACAGTGACTGCAAGGAGTTGACCAAGTTGTCTATTTCAAGTCAAGTCCGTAACACTAAAAAATGTGGTCAAACCAACCTTCCTGTTTCTGATATTGCGGTAGTTTGTTGTAATCGGCGATCTTGTTGAGCCACAGTCTGCCGCCGATGCATTGAACTTCGGGCTAAAGATAACGAAACACGAGTTGACCTGCGTCGCGATCCTCTCAAAAAACTATGCGGTGTGATGTGTGCTCAAGCTCACCATGTGTTGATCGCTGGTTGCTGCCGCCTCACCGTGATCGTTTGTCTTTCCGTTTTCACACGTACTTGGATCGATCGGTCCGTCTGGCAGCTAAACGTCATCAAATAACATGTTTATTTCGGTTGCGATTCAGTCACGAGAAATGATGTATTGCCAAAATCGTCACCTTGTTGTTTGACGTCGATAGACACAAAGATTGACTGATGTCGTTCCATGAGGTCGACGTGGACACCTGAAAATGATGAAATGCACAAAGCCGTGGCCGGACGTGGACAGGGATGATGCATCATCGATCAGACGGAGTCCGATTTAGCCCCAAGTATCGTTTGGGCCGTTTATTTGTGATTTACTTCACTAATATTAATAAAAGTTGTTTGAATGGGAACAACTTTTACGCTAGGTACGGTCTTGGTCTGGCAAAATTTGCGTAGTGCTGTATCGCAAACGGCCCAAACAAAAAATTGGCAAACTCGGTCTCCGTCCAATGATACGCTATCCGCGTCCGTCAGAGGTTGACGCCAAGCTCACAATTCCACGACATCTTGAGTCTGATTCGACTGACATCGTTGTTGACGATTTTGACACCATTGAAACTGACTTTTGAGCGGCCTGAAAATGATAAATCGTGCATATTGATCTGGGCGACGAATATGTCACAAAATGGTGTAGTGCTCACAGCAAGAATCACCGGGTCGCTCTTTGGCCAACATGTGGGATCACACATTTGTACATGAGGGCAAAACATCCTCATTGTGCCCGGCTGCTTCGTGACAGGCACGCCGCTGCATGTGTCCATAATGCGAGAACGACGAGGCGGACCTGAAGTTAGCTTGACAATCCCGTCCAAGATCCAAAAACCTGGTCAGTGGTTACTGTCACTGTCAAAAGTAAGCCACTGAAATCCTCCATTTCTTCCTGCACTAACCGACAAATTTGTTCGATTGTGATATTGTCCCAGGTGTCTGCTTATCGCCAACGAAGCTGGAATTTGACCTGTTTTTGCTGTGGATTCGGTCGCCTTGTTGGTGCCAAACTGCCAAGGTTGTTGGTGGTTGGTATTGGGATGGGTGGAGGATTGGTGATGACGCCTCACTCTCACTGGGAAATCGATGCAAATTGAACAGCTGATTCGGTGTAAAAGTAAACGGAATGAATGGCACAACACAAAACAGTTGTAAAGGCAGTCTACGGGAGGTTGTCAGGCAACCCCCGAATACCGTAACCCACCGTAATCCTGATCTGCAAGGATCATATCAAGGCCGAGACCATTCTGTTTTTATCTTTGTTTTGCGTGTTAGCATAAAAATTGCTACTGTTGACATCACCTAACCCTACCATGGGTGTATTGGGTGCCTCAATCGTTGTTTTGTGGCATCTAGACATGGTGCGCACACCCACAGTGACTCTCATATGACTACACACGTACATGGGACTGGGTGGGCATTTGTTTATCCATGCCCCAGACCCGAAAGGAGTGATTCTATTTTGTATTCACTCTAATTTCACACTGTGTGCAGCTTATTTGCATTGGTCGTGTGCCTAGACGTCATAATTTCACCCAAAGTTCCCATCCCGAATATCAGAAAGCCATACCATCACACCCGCACTACCTGGGGAAGGGTACGGGTACCTGGTACTTATCGACCATTGGATAGCATGGTTTTCGTATCACCTGTGCATTATATGCACTTAAAACACGTCATGTAACAAAAATACCCCTATTTTGTACTTGAGCGCTCATTTTTTATCGTGTTGGGCAGATTTTGGCTGGAATAAAAAAAAATTTTAATTAAAAAAAATTTTTTTAAAAATGGGGTTCGAATAAAAAATTTTTTTATTGACCACTGCTTTGGGTTGTTCATGCTTGCTGAAAGTAACCAATGGAGGGCATGTACTCTGAATCGGCCATCACGAATCAAAATCCGCGGCATCCAGGCAAAATGAAAGTATTTATCCACTTCTGATCTCCCCCGATGCCGCCGATGGTGATTCGTGATAGCCCATTCGATGTATGTATATGGTGACCACTCGGGTGAAAAAGAGTTTTGCACTGACGCTGAGCTTTTGAAGTTTTGATATTTCAAGTATAATTGCTATCAACACCAAACTGACCGCAAATTTCCAAAGATTAACTTTAATTAGTTCCCTCAACCCATCGATGGTTGTAAAATGGTGCAAAATCGATGGTTAATCAAGAAAGGAGACAATAGTTAAAGGATAACGGAATAATAAGTGAAGAATGAAGGGTTTGCACGCCTCAACCCAACCTCGCGCACCGATGATCGCCTAACCACAACCACGTGGAAGGAGCGCACGTCCATGTTGGACACTAAATGTGATCGTCACCTTCTGGGAACGGAAGCAACACCCAGGGGGACATCGAGCCTGAATCACACTAACCAACAGCGTGTTTCGTTTCAAGCTTTCCAGGGCACTTTGCTATCAAAAGAGACGCTTATGTTTCACTCAATACAAAGTTTAGATGGAGCGTTTTCCGTTTATGGCGCTGACAAGGCCCAGGGCGCCATTGCAGTCTGGCATTATGGGCTGAAACTGCATCCACGGATCTAACGCAATGCGTGCCCAAGGTTAAATCGTATCGTTTAGCACAAAGTAGCGATTGCACTGAACGTGAATAAGCGCCCACTTCAGAAGCCATACATATGAATGCCAAGATTTCACGCCCTGACCAACAGATAAAAATGCCAATTCATATCAATCTTTTCACTTCAACTGATTTGTGCCATGCTTTATCTCGTTTAAATTGGCTATTTGGCTAAGTTTGGTATTTGAACTTCCGTTGCCTCAAATTTTGTTCAGTGTACAGAGAGGCGTTAGACGGCGAAGTCGTTCACTATGCAGATTTGAGGAATATTCATTGCATAGGGACCAAGGGTGGATCCAGGGTGCCACAGGGACCAGCTCCCCTTTGGTCCATTTGGCCCCTGAAGGGGGCCACCGTTTCGGAAGGAAGAAGGAAAAAATGACCCCCTAAATCTTAGGATTTCACTCTAATACACTGCAAAAGTCCAAAGATCGCGCGTTTCGCGCGCCAAACACACCAATTTTCAATGAAATTTGGCCCTCGCGCGCGCAAAAAAGTGCCAAAATTTTTTGGTTTATTGGTCTAATATTTGGTTTAAAAAGCGCGAAATTCGAAACAAGCACTAGATAGAAATGACTTTTCAAAAATGGAACAAGTTCTGGATAAAAATGACTTTTTGGATTTGGCCCCTCCCTTGGCCAAAAGCTGGATTCGCTACTGATAGAGACTTGTAAAGGCAGTCTACGGGAGGTTGTCACTCAGCCCCCGAATACCGTAACCCACCGTAATTTTGATCTGCAAGGATCGTGTCGAGACCATTTTGTTTTTTTATCTATGTTTTGCGTGTTAGCGCCAACACCAACCAACATTTCGAAGTTTTGGGGATCGACGCGCACGATGACAATTTCCAGCTTGCTGCCGCTAATACACGTGTCGATAAGCAGCGATCAGCATGGGTCTCGCAACGATCTTGCTTGCGGTGGGTTACGGTATTCGGGGGCTGAGTGACAACCTCCCGTAGACTGCCTTTAATTAACACGTGAAAGTTCGGGACGTGCCAACATTTGCCACGTGGAGAAATTCACTATTTTGAACGGAGGTTCATTGCAGAGAGGGAGGACTTGTCCTTTTTTCCTGTCTCCTCCTCAGCCATTAATCAGAGATAGAGATTGCCGATTTTTCGGGTGGCGGGTCCGCGGGTCCCCCCAGCAGAGATTAGGATCGGGCCGGGTAACCTCGACCAGTGTTGGAGGTACTCTGGAGGGGGGATACCTACTGTACCGCGCTCGGAGAGGGGGGATACGTACTGTACCAGAGCCGATGGCCTGGGGGGTTATGTACCTAGGGCGGGGGGTTTGGGGGGTTGGGGGGGTTCGGTTTTGGGGTGAAAATTTTTAAAGTGTTTATTATGTGTGGAATCGTGTGAAAACGTAAGCGCGCAAATTTGGGGTAATTTGAGGCAAAAACCACTGATTTTACACTAGTTTTGGCCATGTCGGTAAAAAAATTGGCACTTTTGAGGCAAAATCGGGGGGATACCTACCAACCTACCTACTGTACCGGGGTGAAAATCGGGGGGGGGGGGATACCAAATTTACCATGCCAAACATCGGGGGGGATACCTACTGTACCAGGCGATGGGTATACCTACTGTACTGGGGAGAGCCACCCCAAAACCCCCCCCCCCACCTCTCCAACACTGACCTCGACTAGGCCTGGGCACAATACCACTTTTGACACCCAATACCAATACCCAATACCAATACCGGCCCTGTACCAACACCCAATACCCAGTGTAGTTCCTGGTCCGGCGCGGCGGTTAGTGTACCTACCCCTTTTTTCCGTGCGGCGGTTAGTGTACCTACCTGGGGGGAAGGGGGAAGACCCAAATTCAGGAAAAAGTCACTTTTTGAGGTAGAAAATTTGGGGCTCGAAAATTTGACCGATTTTTTGCCCTTTTTGGAAAAAATTCTCCATAAAAAGGGTATTTTGGCGACCTTTGACAACATCGACCCAAAAATTACCCATTTTTTGGCCTAAAAATGCCCATTTTAGGCCTAAAAATGCCTATTTTGGGCAAAAATTGAGGCGGTTAGTGTACCTGACGCGGCGGTTAGTGTACTGGTGTACCGTAAAAACCTAAATACAGCCCCCCCCGGAACAGTGTTGGAGGTACTCTGGAGGGGGGGATACCTACTGTACCGCGCTCGGAGAGGGGGGGATACCTACTGTACCAGAGCCGATGGCCTGGAGGGGGTTATGTACCTAGGGGGGGGGGGTTTGGGGGGGGGGTTGGGGGGGTTAGGTTTTGGGGTGAAAATTTTTAATGTGTTTATTATGTGTGGAATCGTGTGAAAACGTAGTATTTGCGCGCGTAGCGCGCGAATTTGGGGTAATTTGAGGCAAAAACCACTGATTTTACACTAATTTTGGCCATTTTGGTCAAAAATTGGCACTTTTGAGGCAAAATCGGGGGGGATACCTACTGTACCGGGGTGAAAATCGGGGGGGATACCTACTGTACCATGCCAAACATCGGGGGGATACCTACTGTACCAGGCGAGGGGGGATACCTACTGTACTGGGGGGGCTACCCCCCCCCCCCCCCCCAAACCCCCCCACCTCCAACACTGCCCCGGAATAGAGCCCCCCCCGTAATACAGCCCCCCAAAAAGGGGTCAGTGAATTAATAGAGCCCCCCCCCGGAATAGAGCCCCCCCCTAAGTAACATCCCCTATACTGTAGTGTATTAAGGCTTGATAGTGGTATACAGGTACATTTATGCATGTTTGTTGTTCGTTCAGAGCACATAATACGCCTCCTATTGACGAATAGACACGAATAAATGCGATTACAAGCGAAAAAACATCCTTTCAACCCCCTTTTTAGGGGTTTTTGGGGGGTATTTCTGGGAACAATTTTTCAGGTTCGGGTCAGTGAATTAATAGAGGACCCCCCGGAATAGAGCCCCCCCGTAATAGAGCCCCCCCAAATGGGGTCAGTGAGTTAATAGAGCCCCCCCTTCTATTTAGGTTTTTACGGTACCTTGGTCGCGGCGGTTAGTGTACCTTAGGGGGGACCCAGTGTGGTGGCAGGCCAATCGAAATCGACCCAAGATACCCTAGGGGGGAAGGTTTCGGACTTACTCGAGAAGAGATCAGTGTAGTTCCTGGGTGGAGGGGGGTCCCCCCTCGGGTACGTGTGTTCCCCCTCCATGGTACGCCTGCCCCACTGTTCCCCCTCCGGGTACGTCTGCTCCCCCAATTTTTACCTAAAATAGGCAAATTTTGGCCTAAGATAGGCATTTTTTGGCCTAAAATGGGTGATTTTTAGGTCAATGATGTCAAAAGTCGCCAAAATACCCTTTTTATGGAGAATTTTTTCCAAAAAGGGGCAAAAATGAGCCAAATTTTCGACCTCAAAAAATGACTTGTCTCCAAATTTGGGTCCTCCCCCCCCTTCCGGGTCCCTCCCCCCCTTCCCCCCAGGTGGGTACGTCTGTTCCCCCTCCGAAAAAAGGGGGGTACCGCCTGTTCCCCCTCCGGACCAGGAACTACACTGCTCGAGATACCCCCCAGAGGCTACCCAAGATACCCCTATGGTCCGTCAAAAGGCGAAAAAAGGCCGTTTTTTGCATGCAATTTTGCTGCAAAATTGGCCTAAAAATGGGTACTTTTTAACATTTTTGCCGAAAATTGGCCTAAAATGACCATTTTTGGGTGTTAGCGCGCGATTTTTAGGGGTTCCGATGTCGAAAAACACCTATTTTTGCCTTTGAAAAGCATAAATCTGGTCGAGATCAGTGTAGTTCCTGGTCCGGAGGGGGAACAGACGTACCCTCCACTATTTTCGGAGGGGGAACAGACGTACCTACCTGGGGGGGAAGGGGGGGAAGTCCCAATTTGGGGGGGACCAGTGTAGTTCCTGGTCCGGAGGGGGAACACACGTACCCTCCACTATTTTCGGAGGGGGAACAGACGTACCTACCTGGGGGGGAAGGGGGGGGGAGTCCCAATTTGGGGGGGACGGAAAAAAGTCATTTTTTGAGGTCGAAAAATTGGACTATTTTTGCCTTCTTTTGCGAAAAATCCCCTATAAAAAGGTATTTTGGCGTTTTTTGGAGGTTTCACCTAAAGTTTACCTATTTTTGGCCTAAAAATGCCTATTTTAGGCCTAAATTTGCCCATTTTAGGAAAAAATTGGGGGAGCAGACGTACCCGGAGGGGGAACAGTGGGGCAGGCGTACCTCGGAGGGGGAACAGACGTACCCGAGGGGGGCCCCCTCCCCCCCAGGAACTACACTGGGAAGGGGGGACGGAAAAAAGTCATTTTTTGAGGTCGAAAAATTGGACTATTTTTGCCTTCTTTTGCGAAAAATCCCCTATAAAAAGGGTATTTTGGCGTTTTTTTGGAGGTTTCACCTAAAGTTTACCTATTTTTGGCCTAAAAATGCCTATTTTAGGCCTAAATTTGCCAATTTTAGGAAAAAATTGGGGGAGCAGACGTACCCGGAGGGGGAACAGTGGGGCAGGCGTACCTCGGAGGGGGAACAGACGTACCCGAGAGGGGGTCCCCCCCTCCCCCCCAGGAACTACACTGCTCGAGATACCCTTTGGGGTCGGCTCGAGATAGATACCCTTCCCCCCCATCCCCCCCTAAGGGTTGACTCGAGCAGACATTCACAAATATATGTAATATATGTAATTTGTTACATATATTATTTTGGGAGTTACATATATTATTTTAATATATGTACCTAATATATGTAATATATGTACCAAATTTTTTTGAAAACTCGGCAACCCCCCTAAATTTCTGGAAAACTTCAATGTTGAAAAACACATTTTCACGCATGTTACGGTTGACACACACCGTCACCCCCGCTGCAGTGTGTCGACCGACCCCGACCAACACCGCACGCGTCATGAGTGCGCTTTTACCAGCAGGTACTTGAAGTGCAGGGGTGGTGGGGCACGCCTCCCCGATTCCTTTAGCGTGTATCATGTGCATCATATTCCAGTCAGTGTAGTTGCTGGGGCCTGGGGGTCAGTCAGTGCTGTGGCTGGAGGGGGAGGGGATCCCCCAATGGTGCCCTACCCGCCCGCCCCGACCTGGTACACTACCCCCTACCCGCCCCGTTTTTTTCCTCAAAATGCCCATTTTTTGTCAAAAATGCCCAAATTTCGGTTGAAAACCCTTAAAAGCGCAAAAAATTAGCGCGCGATATACATGCATGTACTTTATAGCACATAAAAATAGGCACCCGAAAAAAACTTGTATGTACCCTACCTGCCCCGAAAAATCTCTCCCCTCCCCCCAAACTGAGTCCCCCCATAATTTCAAGTACACTACCCCACACCGGCCCTCCCCGGATTTTACCCCCTACGCAATGGTGTAGCAGGGGGGGTGGGGGTCCCCCCTGGGTACAGTAGGTAGGTAGGTTGACGCTCCATCCTGGTACAGTAGGTAGGTCGCCGCCCGGCGGCTGGTCGGCTGGTACAGTAAGTTGCTATTTTTGGCTCAAAATGGTATAAAATCGGTATTTTTCACTCCAAATAGGCGAAAAATCGCGCGCTACGCGCAAAATTAGCGTTTTGGAGTTCATTTTCATCAAAATTTCGACCTAAAAAATTTTCTTCCCCCCCCTAGCTCGGCCGGTACAGTAGGTAGGTTGCCGCCCCGCCTGGGTAGCTACACCACTGCCCCTATGTACCGTAACCGTACGCGCCCCGCCAAAGTAGCCACAGCACTGCTGGGGGGACGCCTGTTCCCCCTCCATGATGACAGTTATGAATGAACCTGCTGTTATTGGAACTTGAGCAGAGGTTCTGATGTGGATGTGGTCGTGGTGTGACGGTTGTCAGTCGGCGATCGGCGTCAGCCAACTTGATGATATGTATATGTGCATGCAAACAGCATTGCAGAAAACAGAATTGTGCATTCCAAAATGTGAAAAACGCCTCAAGTGGGCGGAAACAAACTACACAATGATGTTTAGTGACACTTTCGATGCCTTCCAAAGAACTGGGCAACACCCCTTTTTTGCGGGTAAAAAAATCCGGCAACCCCTCTATTTTTTCCAATGCCAAAAAAATTGGTACATATATTATTTTAGCTCCCGTGAATGTCTGGACTCGAGATAGATACCCCTTAGGGGGGGAATCCCCCATCCCCCCAGCCACTACAGTGGGGGGACCCCCCTCCCCCCAGGAACTACACTGCCAATACCCAATACCAATACCAATTTGGTGACCCAATACCAATACCATACCGGGTGAGACCCAATACCAATACCAATACCCAATACCAGATCAATACTACTGAAGTGCCTGGTATTGGGTTTGGTATTGGGTTGGTATTGGTATTGAGTACTGGGTTGGTATTGGTATTGGGTATTGGTTTTGACCCAATACCTGGACAAACCCAATACCAATACCCAATACCAATACCAGGCCATCTTCAATACCAATACCCAATACCAGAATTAGACCCAATACCAATACCAAACACTGGTAATGGTATTGGTATTGGGTGGTATTGGTATTGTATTGGGTATTGGGTATTGTGCCCACCCATAACCTCGACCCAGGCCCAGGGTAGTACTTGGGGGGGGGGTGGGGACCCCCAAATTCATCTGTCTATCGTCAGTCAACACTTTTTGATTTCATCTATCTATCGTCATACTTATGATACTTATGGGCAAATCTATCCAGAGGTCGCAATCGGGCCGGCCCGAGCTCGGGCCGGGCCGCGATTTTGGGCTTTTGGCTCGGGCCGGGCCGGAGATTTGGAGGGTCGGGCCGGGCCGGGCCGGGCACCCCGGCCCGAAGCTTCTGAAGTGACTTATTTTACTGAAAAAGTAGGGATTTTTTTGTCAAAAATACTAAAATTTCTGACGGATTCGGCAAGTAAGTGATCAGTATTCTCCAGTGGTGTAGCTACCCAGGCGGGGCGGCAACCTACTGTACCACCAAAAAATGTGGGGTGGCAAAGGCAACCTACCTCCTACTGTACCGGCCGAGCTAGGGGGTGGGGGCGGAAGGGCGGATAAAAATTTTTAGGTCTAAATATTGATGAAAATGCGCTCTAAAAACGCTCATTTCGGGCGTAGCGCGCGATTTTTCGCCTATTTTGAGTGAAAAATGCCGATTTTAATGCCATTTTGAGCCAAAGATCGCAACTTACTGACTGTACCAGCCGCCAGGCGGCGACCTACCTACTATTATGTACCAAGATGGAGCGTCAACCTACCTACCTACTGTACCTAGGGGGACCCCCCAGCCCCCACCCCCCTGCAACACCGTTGTTTTCAAATTTCAACCAAAAAATAGGTTCAAAAAAATCGCAAAAATTATGACAAACATTGGGTTATCTGAGCCAAAAATTCGGGCCGGGCCGGGCCGGAGATTTGGGGGTTCGGGCCGGGCCGGGCCGGCCAAACCCGGCCCGATTGCGACCTCTGAATCTATCTATCGTCAACAAATTCTGGGAACAATCTATCGTCAACACATTTCGACCCCAAAATGGGTATTTTTGCCTCCAAATGGCTCAAAATCGGTATTTTTTGTTCCAAATACCGTATTGTCGGAAATAGAACCCCCCATTAATTGAACCCCCCTAAATGGCTCGAAATCAAAAATAGAACCCCCCATTAATTGACCCCCCCCCCTTTAATAGAACCCCACCCGCAACCTTCACCGTACCACAGATTAGTGGTGTGGTGGGCTGTGTTGTTGTGTCAAACGTTGTTTAAGCTTGCGTACACAATAGAATACAGCTTTTTAAGCATAATTGCCGCTGTTGAAGTTAGAAAATACCGAAAACAAGCCATTTTTGTGGGCATTCTTAACAATGATATTTTTCGTCGGGTCAAATGAAAAATATAACCCCCCAATAATTGACCCCCCATAAATTGAACCCCCCAAAATGACCCCAGTGAAAAATAGACCCCCGGGTTCTATTTCCGACAATACGGTAGGCAAAAAATCGCGCGCTACGCGCGGATTTAGTACATCTGAGTACATTTTCATTAATATTTACACATTATTACCTACTTAGTACACTATGCTAGACCTTGATTTTTGGCGACCCCCCACCATCTATCTATCGTTAACAAGTTTGGGTCAACCCCCCCCCAGATTTCGGACTTGGGTCATCTATCTATCGTCAACACATTTCGGGTCCCAATCAGTGTTGGAGGTACTGTGGAGGGGGGATACCTACTGTACCGCGCTCGGAGAGGGGGGATACCTACTGTACCAGAACCGATGGCCTGGGGGGGTTATGTACCTAGGCGGGGTTGGGGGGGGGAGTTAAGTTTTGGGGTGAAAATTTTTAATGTGTTTATTATGTGTGGAATCGTGCGAAAACGTAGTATTTGCGCGCGTAGCGCGCGAATTTGGGGTAATTTGAGGTAAAAACTGCTGATTTTACACTAATTTTGGCCATTTTGGTCAAAAATTGGCACTTTTGAGGCAAAATCGGGGGGATACCTACTGTACCGGGGTGAAAATCGGGGGGCTACCTGCTGTACCATGCCAAACATCGGGGGGATACCTACTGTACCAGGCGAGGGGGGATACCTACTGCTACTGTACAAACCACCAGTGTGGTGGCAGGCCAATCGACCCAAGATACCCTAGGGGGGGAAGGTTTCGGACTTACTCGAGATACCCCCAGAGGCTACCCAAGATACCCCTATGGTCCGTCAAAAGGCGAAAACGGCCGTTTTTGCATTCAATTTTACTGCAAAATTGGTCTAAAAATGGGTATTTTTTGACATTTTTGCCGAAAATTGGCCTAAAATGACCATTTTTGGGTGTTTGCGCGCGGAGCGCGCGATTTTTCGAGGTCCCGAGGTCGAAAAACACCTGTTACAGTGTGTTTGATAGAGACATGATATTTGAATTGCCGCCCTTGATATTTGTAAGAAATGGTTTGGTTACGGTATTTGATGTTTCATGGTTTGCGCGCCATCTTGATTGTGTGTGGTTTTGCCACGTCAGTTGAGTTTCGTTTTTGAGTGATCAGTTTCGTTTGTGTGTTTTGCGTTCCGTTCTTGCTGAGTGAGTGCTCGTGACGTCCTGTTTGGTAAAAATACAAGTCATATACCAAGTGACTGGGTGTATTTTGGTGAGCATAGGGCACGTTTAGCAAGAAATAGGCAGGAAACTGCAAGACAAGCATTGGAACGTGGAAGAATAGAAGATCAGTGGCGCCGACGTAAGGGCCAGTCAACATTTGGAGGTCCCACCTCGTGATTGAATTGAATAATCACAAACGAGGTTTGTTTGAGT
>JASAMV010006936.1:0-24621 GCA_030248065.1 Rhynchonema sp. JSB1_4
CACATTCTACTTGTGAAGGGGTTGTTTGGGCTTCATCTTCTTTCTTGTCAGCAACAGTCTGTTGTTCTTTACCGTATCCTTATCAAACAGTGGTAACCCGCAAGGACCAGCGTAAGTCCCGAGCATGTCGACAAGTTTAAATGAAAATGAAAACCACATAACACATGCGGCATTGGAGAACAAGCCGCATATGCCAGTCATATAGAACAAATAAATGGGTTGCAAGGGACAAGCGCCTGCGCTAACACGCTTGTAAACAATTGCTGTTCTTCGGCCTGAAAACTGGAGGAAGAGGTTATCGAATATCTGTTATAATCCACGACAAAATATGACAGCAGGCCGAAACGTCTTTTCGACTTACAATTCGAAATGTGCCGAAGAGGATAAGTTCGGGTCTCGTGCGAACACTGATCTTTTCTCTAAATACGTTTAGTATTCTTGTGAACCAAGCATGATCAATCGGTCCCCTTTTGCTCTCTTTCAGACTGTGATATCATGTTTTACTTTCATTCTGCGTCCCAATGTTTTATAATTGCTGTCGTCTGCTTTCGAGCTTCGAATTTCGCCGTGCTGTTTCGTGTTGATTTCACGTCATGTATTATATTCTTATAAAAATTTTATAATTCGTCGAAATTTCACCATTTACGCATAAAAACCGCAAGAACCGCACAACCGAATTTTCTGATTGCCTTGACACGAGCGAGCATTTAGCAGTCACAAATAATTATCGAGCGCCGAGCACCGTAAAAGTAATCAATTTTATAATTTTGCTGCATCTGGAAAGCGTGTCAAAACTGGACGACCCTAAAACTTTTCAGTAGAAGGCAATATCTTAGATGAAGAAATTGTTGACAGGCGGCAAAAAAAACCTTAGCACAAACTCGCCAAGTTTGCTGTGACTGAATTTATATTTTGTCTTTCATGCTTCGCAGTTAAATTTTTTATAACAATTTTTGGACTTATTTTGTTTCTGATACTTTATCATATTCCAGGCCTCAGCTACGTAAAGGCGGTAAGACTTGCAAGCCCATACCAGATACACAACTGCATTTGAATATGAAACGTCTGCTGATAATGAGTGTCGCAATTTCTGTGTGCGTTGCGCAGCGAATTGACGCAGAACTATGCGATCAGTTAACGTGCAGTTTTGAGGTGAAATATTTGAACAAAGTATAATTTTTGTGAACCAAATACAAAAATCTTAAAAAATCGATTTCAGGTGCAAGGCAAGGCCAGTCTTTGTCAGTGGATATCGGTTGACGACAACACAGACGCCATTTGGGTATGACGTTTTCCGATTATAAACGACAATCATTGACAACATCCTTTGTTGTCTGATACCTTGAACGTGTTTTTGGTCTCCATTTCACATTTAGACACTAATTGACAATATCCTTTGTCTGATACCTGAACATGTTCTTGGTCTCCATTGCACCGTGGCGCACTGCAATTCCGGCATCCATCCGCACACTCAACATGCATCACGGATTTAACACAAGATACTGGAACACGACCAAACTTCGCATGAACGTAAAAATTCGGTGTTGTTCAATGCAAATTATGATGCAAATCAGATAAGAGTAAAATTTTCAGGGTACGGTACTTGTAATTTGCAATAAATATAAAATTGAATTGGCTGGATGTTTAAAACAAAGAACCTGGCTAGGCGCGAATGAAACAAGACAAGAAGGTAATAAACCGCAGCGTGCCGTTGTGAAAAGTCCGAAATCCCAGCTTTCCTCGGGCGAGAAAATTATTTTCAACTTTAAATACTACCTACGCGATCTTCGGGTGTGTCAGTGTGCTACATGATGTTTCATTGCCTTAGGCGTCCCAGCAGCTGAAAACATCAGCCAGCCTGCCATACAGCGCGTGCGCTACAAACTGTGCGCCGGAGCGCGGCTGCCGACTGTCGCTAACCGCTGTTCGAAGCTAAATTCGACGGATCGAACCTGAAGGACATTGTGAGGGACAAGAAACTTCCGTGATATCCACTCACAGAAGGGTAATTACGGATTTTAGTGAACAATCTTAACCGCATGCGAAAAACAAACATAATCAAAAGACCCGCGTGCGATCCTGGGTTCAGTTTGTGCTGCTAGGTTTGGGCTCCACCAGATAGACCCAAACCCGAAAATCCCGAAACATAAATTTTTTCTATGTCCATGTTTCAGGGTTTCGGGTTTGAAAAAAAAACCCAAACTCGAACACGAAGCATGATAATCGCAAATGTTTGGCATTTGACTGTTAAGTGTGCTTTTACGAGGGCTACAAGTGGCAAGGCCAAAACATTTTCGATTATCATCTTTTGTGTTTCAGGTTTCGGGTTTTTTTTTTCGAAAAAACCGAAACCCGAAACATGGACGTGGAAAAATTTATCTTTTCGGGTTTCGGGTTTCAGGGTTTGTATTTGGTGAAAACCTCTTACAAAGAGAATGCCTCGCAGAATAAATTGTTTCTTGTTTTTTAAGTCTGCCTTGGGATTTCGATTCACCCAGTGGATCAGCTCACGGATTTCTGATCACGGATAGGCTAATTTACTACTTGGGTCTTTCGTTTCAGTTTTCTAGGTTCCAGTTACATGTAAGCAACCAGTCTCGAGCTGGTTGTGAAATACAGCGAGAAATATAGAGATTCACAAAATCTGAGCAAGAGGTGGTCAAAAACATCATCTTGAAATTGGCCGGACGCACAGAATGCTGCGTCGTTGGCGTCCATGCAAGCCGACATCGGACATCGATCCCAAATGTTCGTGCAGCATGTTGCAGTCGGTCAGGGATGGACTCGACTGTGAGAGTGGAGGTAACACAACAAATACTGCTGCCGGCAGACACGAAACAGGTCTGTGGTCAGAGAACCCACACTGCCGTAGAACAACAATCGCTGCAAGTGTCATTTTTTAACGCAAAAGTGTTAAAACCTAAACTTGACTAGCGAGAGAGATGCGATCATCATATGTACCTATCCATTGTCATTCAGCTATTCTTTGTGGCGGATGGCATCGGAGCGTCGGGCACAGTTGCTGTCGACGCCATTTACCTTACTCGACAAGGCGGGGCCAATCGGTGTGGGCTGCCACTGTCTCCAAGTGGGTGATGTTTCATTTTTGGGTTCCCCCAAAGTTGGTTGTCGAATACATGGTATACACATTAAGGTATTGGTTGGCTGTCTGCTTCGGCTAAAATATACTCTCGATTGAAACATTGAAGGTTACTTCTAGATCACTTTAATCAAAACTGTTTTTCTTGCAGCATCACTCAGAAAAATCTCCAGCGTCGAACAGAACCGTGTGTGTTCCTCGCAATGTTTCACAAAAGACACACGACAGATCGACTTTGTGGGCGCGACAACGCTGCCTGAACCGAAGGACAGTCAATGGGTGAGGGGGGACTTTGAAATGCAACAATCTTCGCCGACCATTGCAGTTAGATTTGTAGAGAAGAGCGTGCTCTTTTCCGCTGCGCAGGACGAGACGAACGAAGGATGCAAGACCGTGTGTCAAGCCAATGCAAAGTGCTATTCGTACACTTTCGATCAATCAGCTGGCACACCTGCGTGCATATTGTACAAAGGTAGGCCCAGGATTAGATGCCCCTTGGACCACTCTTAGACTTCCAAAGGATCGCATTGCAGGTACGTGCGACAAGCCAGAGCCGCCGAACGCCACCTGTCAACCGGCAAGTGAACTGGTCTCGTTCCATGAAGACACAGAGTGCCCCCCGAAACCGGGTTGTGAATGAGTGGATAAAATCTCGTTTTGATTGTATTCTTGGAGGTATTTTTCAAGTTGTATGCGATTGTAAATGTGCGTTTTGATTGGATTGTTGGTATCCTTATGACAATAAACTTTCCGAATAAGCGAGTTCTGCTTTCTGCTTCGATGTGCTACTTGAAAGTCAATCGAAATGCATATGCCCCTGATGCAACATTTTAGTGTTCGAAGAGAGAAATTTGGCTCGTTTCAAAATTATGTGCGGAGCTGCAATTTCAGAAGCCCTTAATGAAGCGAACACCCATGGTGGTCAAGCCCACGATACACACCAAGTGAACGATGCAATCACTAAAGCTGCCATGTTTGGTCCTAGTCCATGGCTGTCCCAGTGCGCGGGTTTCACTCTGATTAAACGGCACAAACACCCAAAGTGAAATGCTAGCTTTCGCTTCGCGTAGTAACTCAGTACGTATACAATGTAAGTAAACCCATCACGAAAAACATAGCATTCGACACGGTCGCCATACCGTCGGATCCGTTATAACATTCTTACTCTTTCTCTTAAAATGCTACCTGCCATTTTGTGATCTTTGTCAGGGTGCGGTGTCTCCGATAAAGGCAACAATTCAACCCGCTCGATGTTTGAAGGAAAAACGAGAAAAATGTCCTAAGATGCCAACACTGAGCGTTTGGCCCAGATGAATCGAAGCTCTAAACGGCGCTCTGGCCAGTTTGGGGTGCATGCAGACGCAGCCAAAGCTTTATTGACAACACGCTGACGCGACGAAAACTAGTACACCAAGCGAGGGACACCTTGTGTGTGCGCCATGGCGAAAAACTGGCATCCTGTACGCATACATACATCAGAAGCTATGCATGTAAGTCGGAGTTGTTCGGGCCCTAACAGCTCAAAGAAGCGATACCCGTATAAATGCAGCCAAGTTTTGCCTCTATCGAATGGGGCCCATTTAATCCACGAAGTACGATACATACATACATGCGCACTGCTCTCACACGCGGGCGCAGCAGCAGTCCATAAGCCATGGCGCACACAGCAAGCGCGAGTGAGTTTAGGCATTAGGTTGCCTGCTGAGCCTGCTAGCTGACACACACAGCCGCAAGCTTCAGACTCCGTATTTACTACTGCTACGTTTTGGTGCGAGGCTTGTGCAGCAGCAGGAGCAAGCATCCAGCTGTCTATAAGCCAGAACAAGCGTGCACGCATGGTTTGTGCGTGTGGCGGGTTAGGGAGAATTTCGGCCACTTGGCCTCAGTGCTCCAGCAGTGCGTGTGTACCAGCAACGTCTTGCGCCCCCTCCACAGTATGCCCTTCCTTCCATGCATTTCTTGTATTCGCAACTTGACCGCGAAACGACCTGAAACTTGTTTTCGCCGCCGATCTTCCAGGAGCGCGCGCATATTTTCGCGGCGGTTTCTGCGCAGTCATGGCTTTTCTCTTACAGTGTATGCCCGTGCGAATATTCCCGAATTCTTGCTTGCTTTTGATTCTGCGTATGGCACTTGTATCAGACTTTCAATGAATTTTTAAATTCGTGAATTGGTTAATCGTCTTCTGGCAAGCAAAGTTTGAGACCTTTTGCGTTTCGACGGTATGTATTGTTGTACAAGCGTTTGTCAAATTTTAATAGTTTTCGTGCGTTCTCATCTTGTACCACGGCACACTTTTACATACTAGGGTTGCACAAAATTTTAAGACAAGATTGCCACAATACTCGCCAAATAATCGTTTTTCATCTAAAATCACACTTTAATTTTGGACGTGTGTTTCCACGTTGTCTGAGATTAACCATTTTGTTATTCTGTCAGAGATGATCATCCGCCCAATTGTTGGGCTCCAATACCGTATGATAAAACTCCCGCACGTCTTATTGAGCAAAATAAATATATAAAGACACGCAATCTCCCTTGAAAATTAATGATTTTAATGCGATAAACACTATCGCTGGTGCAATAAAGTCAGCAATGCAGGTGTGATCTGTGCAATATGAGCATCGCTTCGACAAGTCGAAGTGAGCGTTTTCAAACCATTAATACCGGAAAAGTTCGATTAGCCCCATGGGGACTTAGGTATATTTGGGCCATGCGTCTGTTTTGAGATTTTGAAACAAAAAATTTATTCCAAGTTTTTCGGCATTCCAAACGTAAGCCTGAGCCCAAAGTGGGGCTTAATTGGGATCTAGTTGCAGAATGAAAGAAGCGTTAGATTATGTACCTTTTGGAACTGCAAATGCATGCGTTTCGTCTTCCTATATTCATCATAACCATTCTTATCATTTTTTCACGACTGTTTGCATACAAATCATTGCGAATATCTGACAAAAACGTAATTGTGAAACATATTCGGTGGAAAACACGGTAATAGGTGTAACTTGTATCGCGCTGCTGATGGACGGAAGATTCTTTTTAAACCTGAATAAGTGCTTTGGGGGGATTGTACGGAAAACTTGTCATATCAGCCACCATTCGGGGCGTATTCGGGGGGGGGGGGGGGGCTTAATCGAACTTCTCCGGCACCAACTAACGTACGGAAAATCGTAAGGTTTCTCGCGAGGCTGCCTATCCCTAACACACGCATACAGTACCGGGTGCAATTCTAGGCTGAAAGTTGAACTCGCGTGCACGCGACTTCCTCAGTGCTAAAAGATAGGCAGCACACGCCAGCGCCTGCGCAGAACTTCGCGTGCACGCGAAGTTACGTTCATACAGTACCAGCTGCAATTTTTGGCTGATTGAGGCCTGCGACTGCAGCGCCTGCAGGCTCAATACAAAAGATAGCAGCCTGCAGAGCCTGCAGGCTCGGCGCGGGCTTCGCAGGCCCAGTGTATAAGCGGTCGCAGGCGCAGGCTCATGAGCCTGCAGCGCCTGCAGGCTCGGCGGATGCACAGCTGCGCTTGCTTGTTTTTGTGACATTTAGTCATGTACCTTTTATGGACGGAGTGCGTATTATCTCGTATTTAGCCATTAGTATATGGATATTTGTTGCATGTTTTACTAGTACATGATTACCTTTCTTATAGTTTTCTGCTGAAACTTGACAAAAAACGCGAAAAGGAACTTGTTTCTTATTAAACAGTGAATCTGGATAAAATGTGGCCTTATCGACAGTTTTATTGCTTATTCTTTCAACGCTTTGGGTTTTTTTTTCAGCGTGAACGTTGTATAAATGCTTCAAACAACTGAGAAAAACTGAATTAAAATCATATCACAAAGCACAAAAAGTAGCTGTGCATCCGCCGAGCCTGCAGAGCCTGCAGGCGCTGCAGGCTCATGAGCCTGCGCCTGCGACCGCTTACACACTGGGCCTGCGAGGCCTGCGCCGAGCCTGCAGACTCTGCAGGCTGCTATGTTTTGTATTGAGCCTGCAGGCGCTGCAGGCTCTGCAGGCGCAGGCCTCAATCAGCCAAAAATTGCAGCTGGTACTGTACTTCGACTTTTGCCTATACTTTGCACTGTTTCGCACGCGCGTGCACGCGACTTCAACCTTCAGCCTAGAATTGCACCCGGAACTGTACCACCCGCGGGTGACCCGGATTGCCGGGTGAGCATGGCCGCTTACGATTTTCCGTACTGTATTGTGCTTAGAAACAACAAATTCTTTTACCATCCTGGTAACATCCTGACCTTTAAGCCAACAGCGTCGATGAGAACGGTGCTGACGGCGTGAAGATGAAACGACCGAAAACGATCATGCCGAAATATCCGGTGGAGACGAACGTTCAGGATGATTCACAGGTGTGTACGGCCCGCTGAACTAGATAAAATCCGTTCGCTGAGAGAACAGAGCACAATTTTTCGCTCTCACGCTTTCAGCAACTGATAGTGCGCGAGTTGTTCTCCGTCCTTTCAAAGAACGAAGTATACATACAGTAGTTTAGACTATAGACACATCAAGGTCAGTCTTATGTATCTGGATCAGAAAACCTCCAGTGATAAAAATAAATCAGTTCTGACTTTAGCATATGCGTTGTTCTATCCTATACCTGGAAACGGTGTGAAGGAAAAGATTGACCGAAAACAGGTTGCCCAAACTTCCTACATTACCAACATTTCAGTTTGGTGATTAGTTTAGCGTTATCAGTGATAGACTTGCCCGGATTTCTGAAAGGGCGTCTTTCGTGACGTACGAATACTAACACGTACTCGATGTCATTGTACATCGTTACCAATTAAACGTGAACCACCGAGGTCATGTCCACATTGCAGTCATCCCTGCTGTATCCCCAAGAATCGATTGACCAGCCGGATGCTGATCCAATGCGCTATGTGCCCGTGGGAAAGCGGCATATTGATTCGACCGGGCTGAGGAAACAGTACGAAACACAGGCCACGTCTAGGCCACGGTTAGGAATTTGGCTTTTCCCTGTAGGCTACGTGTCAAAGCTCAAATCTATGTATCTGGCCATATATTGAGCCTCGAACTTATATCTGATAGAATATCATGGTTTTGTCTGGCAATCTTTACTACCAACAGTCTGGGACCCGCGCCATGTGAAGAACTTTTTGGCCACCCTGTGCTTCCTACAGATGCACCACCCCGGTGCAGCTCAACACGTTGGAGGACTTCATTCAACGAGCCGAAGCTGAACTCCAGTCGCGTGCGGAGACGGAAACATGGGCACCGTTGAAGTTCAAACCGCTCAACGTTCTCATACCGGGCGAACACAAGGAGCCCATACAAAGTACTCCCGCATTTTATGGTTCTCAATTGTGTTATCACTTTGTTCATCCAAAAAACGGACTTTTCAAACAATTTTTGCAGCAATCCACACTGGTCACCGTCGCAAAAAGTCGAACATGTCCTGGTCGGAGTTCCAGGAAGCAATGGAGAAACAGATGCCAATTACTGGTCGATTATCAGGTCAGTTGTTGTCATTTTGTGCAAAATAATTTTTGAAGGATGGTCAAGTACACCAAGGAGCATTACTGGCCCTTTTGACTGTTTTCCGTTTTCAGGCCGCTCTACGCCTCAAGAAACCGATCAAATGCCCCCAGATGCCGATATCCTGGAGCACAACCCCAGCTATGCAGCACAGAAGGTACTGTATTCATAGCGCTTGTAAACGTTTTGTGAAATGACCCAGAAGCTTCAAGTAATTCATTTGTTCTGTGTAGGTTCCCCCTTCACCGGTTGTCCATCGCCGGTCCAGCCGTGACTGGGAGATGTTCGAAACAACCTTCAAAGCCATTGGTAAGCACACCCGGCTGTTAAGTATGATATGCTTTCTTCATCCCTGCTTTTTTCTCATTAATTTTGGTGAGGGACTATGATAAAAAGCTTACTTTCAACTCATGGAGATACACTTTCTCACACGAGCGACTTCTGGCGCTTTATCAATATAAAGCAGGGAGGCCTGCATAGGCGTACATACTGTACTGTATGTACATACTGGTATGTATGAAGACGCGCACCGAGCAGTTCCGTATAACACTACCTCACCAGTTGTGCTGACCCCCCAAGTGGCAGAACACGTTGGATTGGGACTGCACAGACGTACAGTACAAGATGCTATAATAATCAGTGTTGCTCTGTTGCCCATAGGTTATAGCAGCAAGCTACAGTCAGTGCTATTCTTCTATGATAATGAAGCACACTGCGCTGTGGGGTAGCTACATCAAAGTAGAGTCCATGAGAGTCTTGATTACATAACGTTCTCTCATTACGGTGTCGACAACGTTGCCATTAAAGCTGCCCCATTTTAATTACAAAGAGACTGAAAGCTGTCTGGTCGCCGCCTTCAGTTAAGGTGGTGGCTCTGTTTTAGTCATTCTTCATCAGTGCATTCAAAACCCCAATTCTTCTCAGATCCGGCAGCAGAATCCGAGCCAGAAATGTTTATTCCTCCGAGCGATCCAGTACCGCCATTGCCCGCTGGTGTGACAGTTCCCCCCGACGATGATGATGAAGTACACGAGTTCACTTATTACAGGTACAGGTACTAACATACGTTGTTTTACTTAGAAACCTTATTGTTCCTATTTGACCTCGAATCCTCTAGCATAATGCAGCGCGTAATCTCGATATTTGATGACACGTCTCGACGAATGTAAAATGCAGTTAAACAGTTTCAACACTTCGCGTCATCATCAGTGAATCTGTCATTGGTGCAGCCCGGTTTCCAGGATCACAATGTTTGTTTGTGTCGTTTCAGCGAAACCGACGCCACCGTTCCCGACATTGAGGCGATCGAACGTGACGCCAAAATCTACCCGCCATCAGGCGCAGCGCCGCCGGAAATTCCTAAAGTCGCCGCATCCAAACCTCCGTCGCGACCGGCTGCCGGTCCGCCAAGACCTGTCGCCGCACCAGCTGCTCCTGTTGTGCAAAGAGTCGCTGAACCAGCGGTTCCAGAACCGGTTCCGAAGCAAGTTTATGAGAAGCAACCGGCAAAGCCGACACCTATTGTGAAGAAAGTTCCAAAGGACGTTGCCCCAGTGGCTGATGCAGAGGTTCCCGTCGAGGAGACAATCCCGGTGATCAAACCGCTTGCAAAGAAAGACAATGACCGCAGAGCAAAACCAGCTCCGGAACCAGAACCGGAGAAACCAGTTCCAACCGTGACTGAGCCATCTACAGTTGACGATGGACAAGTTCAAGAAGACGACGTTGACAGAGGGGAGGACAAACCAATTCATAGCCAAAAGAGCGCCAAGTTAGACCAGCACCGTCAGTCAGTGGACTATATCTCAGCCAAACCGAAGGAAGGCGAATCAGAGCGACGTCAATCGAGCGCCACAACGCATTCGGCCGACAACTTGGTCGCTGACATACCGGACAATAATTTGGCACCGGAACTGAAATTCATCGCACCATCGACCGAACATTTGACGAATTACGAGTACGACCTGGAACAAACAGAAGGCGAACGGACTGATGATGACGGATCTGAGAAGAATTGGGGTTTGAATGCACTGATGAAGAATGACTAAAACAGAGCCACCACCTTAACTGAAGGCGGCGACAAACAGCTTTCAGTCTCTTTGTAATTAAAATGGGGCAGCTTTAATGGCAACGTTGTCGACACCGTAATGAGAGAACGTTATGTAATAAGACTCTCATGGACTCTATTTGATGTAGCTACCCACAGCGCAGTGTGCTTCATTATCATAGAAGAATAGACTGACTGTAGCTTGCTGCTATAACCTATGGGCAACAGAGAACACTGATTATTATAGCATCTTGTACTGTACGTCTGTGCAGTCCCAATCCAACGTGTTCTGCCACTTGGGGGGCAGCACAACTGGTGAGGTAGTGTTATACGGAACTGCTCGGTGCGCGTCTTCATACATACCAGTATGTACATACAGTACAGTATGTACGCCTATGCAGGCCTCCCTGCTTTATATTGATAAAGCGCAGAAGTCGCTGTGTGAGAAAGTGTATCTCCATGAGTTGAAAGTAAGCTTTTTATCATAGTCCCTCACCAAAATTAATGAGAAAAAAGCAGGGATGAGAAAGCATATCATACTTAACAGCCGGGTGTGCTTACCAATGGCTTTGAAGGTTGTTTCGAACATCTCCCAGTCACGGCTGGACCGGCGATGGACAACCGGTGAAGGGGGAACCTACACAGAACAAATGAATTACTTGAAGCTTCTGGGTCATTTCACAAAACGTTTACAAGCGCTATGAATACAGTACCTTCTGTGCTGCATAGCTGGGGTTGTGCTCCAGGATATCGGCATCTGGGGGCATTTGATCGGTTTCTTGAGGCGTAGAGCGGCCTGAAAACGGAAAACAGTCAAAAGGGCCAGTAATGCTCCTTGGTGTACTTGACCATCCTTCAAAAATTATTTTGCACAAAATGACAACAACTGACCTGATAATCGACCAGTAATTGGCATCTGTTTCTCCATTGCTTCCTGGAACTCCGACCAGGACATGTTCGACTTTTTGCGACGGTGACCAGTGTGGATTGCTGCAAAAATTGTTTGAAAAGTCCGTTTTTTGGATGAACAAAGTGATAACACAATTGAGAACCATAAAATGCGGGAGTACTTTGTATGGGCTCCTTGTGTTCGCCCGGTATGAGAACGTTGAGCGGTTTGAACTTCAACGGTGCCCATGTTTCCGTCTCCGCACGCGACTGGAGTTCAGCTTCGGCTCGTTGAATGAAGTCCTCCAACGTGTTGAGCTGCACCGGGGTGGTGCATCTGTAGGAAGCACAGGGTGGCCAAAAAGTTCTTCACATGGCGCGGGTCCCAGACTGTTGGTAGTAAAGATTGCCAGACAAAACCATGATATTCTATCAGATATAAGTTCGAGGCTCAATATATGGCCAGATACATAGATTTGAGCTTTGACACGTAGCCTACAGGGAAAAGCCAAATTCCTAACCGTGGCCTAGACGTGGCCTGTGTTTCGTACTGTTTCCTCAGCCCGGTCGAATCAATATGCCGCTTTCCCACGGGCACATAGCGCATTGGATCAGCATCCGGCTGGTCAATCGATTCTTGGGGATACAGCAGGGATGACTGCAATGTGGACATGACCTCGGTGGTTCACGTTTAATTGGTAACGATGTACAATGACATCGAGTACGTGTTAGTATTCGTACGTCACGAAAGACGCCCTTTCAGAAATCCGGGCAAGTCTATCACTCATAACGCTAAACTAATCACCAAACTGAAATGTTGGTAATGTAGGAAGTTTGGGCAACCTGTTTTCGGTCAATCTTTTCCTTCACACCGTTTCCAGGTATAGGATAGAACAACGCATATGCTAAAGTCAGAACTGATTTATTTTTATCACTGGAGGTTTTCTGATCCAGATACATAAGACTGACCTTGATGTGTCTATAGTCTAAACTACTGTATGTATACTTCGTTCTTTGAAAGGACGGAGAACAACTCGCGCACTATCAGTTGCTGAAAGCGTGAGAGCGAAAAATTGTGCTCTGTTCTCTCAGCGAACGGATTTTATCTAGTTCAGCGGGCCGTACACACCTGTGAATCATCCTGAACGTTCGTCTCCACCGGATATTTCGGCATGATCGTTTTCGGTCGTTTCATCTTCACGCCGTCAGCACCGTTCTCATCGACGCTGTTGGCTTAAAGGTCAGGATGTTACCAGGATGGTAAAAGAATTTGTTGTTTCTAAGCACAATACAGTACGGAAAATCGTAAGCGGCCATGCTCACCCGGCAATCCGGGTCACCCGCGGGTGGTACAGTTCCGGGTGCAATTCTAGGCTGAAGGTTGAAGTCGCGTGCACGCGCGTGCGAAACAGTGCAAAGTATAGGCAAAAGTCGAAGTACAGTACCAGCTGCAATTTTTGGCTGATTGAGGCCTGCGCCTGCAGAGCCTGCAGCGCCTGCAGGCTCAATACAAAACATAGCAGCCTGCAGAGTCTGCAGGCTCGGCGCAGGCCTCGCAGGCCCAGTGTGTAAGCGGTCGCAGGCGCAGGCTCATGAGCCTGCAGCGCCTGCAGGCTCTGCAGGCTCGGCGGATGCACAGCTACTTTTTGTGCTTTGTGATATGATTTTAATTCAGTTTTTCTCAGTTGTTTGAAGCATTTATACAACGTTCACGCTGAAAAAAAAACCCAAAGCGTTGAAAGAATAAGCAATAAAACTGTCGATAAGGCCACATTTTATCCAGATTCACTGTTTAATAAGAAACAAGTTCCTTTTCGCGTTTTTTGTCAAGTTTCAGCAGAAAACTATAAGAAAGGTAATCATGTACTAGTAAAACATGCAACAAATATCCATATACTAATGGCTAAATACGAGATAATACGCACTCCGTCCATAAAAGGTACATGACTAAATGTCACAAAAACAAGCAAGCGCAGCTGTGCATCCGCCGAGCCTGCAGGCGCTGCAGGCTCATGAGCCTGCGCCTGCGACCGCTTATACACTGGGCCTGCGAAGCCCGCGCCGAGCCTGCAGGCTCTGCAGGCTGCTATCTTTTGTATTGAGCCTGCAGGCGCTGCAGTCGCAGGCCTCAATCAGCCAAAAATTGCAGCTGGTACTGTATGAACGTAACTTCGCGTGCACGCGAAGTTCTGCGCAGGCGCTGGCGTGTGCTGCCTATCTTTTAGCACTGAGGAAGTCGCGTGCACGCGAGTTCAACTTTCAGCCTAGAATTGCACCCGGTACTGTATGCGTGTGTTAGGGATAGGCAGCCTCGCGAGAAACCTTACGATTTTCCGTACGTTAGTTGGTGCCGGAGAAGTTCGATTAAGCGCCCCCCCCCCCCCCCCGAATACGCCCCGAATGGTGGCTGATATGACAAGTTTTCCGTACAATCCCCCCAAAGCACTTATTCAGGTTTAAAAAGATCTTCCGTCCATCAGCAGCGCGATACAAGTTACACCTATTACCGTGTTTTCCACCGAATATGTTTCACAATTACGTTTTTGTCAGATATTCGCAATGATTTGTATGCAAACAGTCGTGAAAAAATGATAAGAATGGTTATGATGAATATAGGAAGACGAAACGCATGCATTTGCAGTTCCAAAAGGTACATAATCTAACGCTTCTTTCATTCTGCAACTAGATCCCAATTAAGCCCCACTTTGGGCTCAGGCTTACGTTTGGAATGCCGAAAAACTTGGAATAAATTTTTTGTTTCAAAATCTCAAAACAGACGCATGGCCCAAATATACCTAAGTCCCCATGGGGCTAATCGAACTTTTCCGGTATTAATGGTTTGAAAACGCTCACTTCGACTTGTCGAAGCCATGCTCATATTGCACAGATCACACCTGCATTGCTGACTTTATTGCACCAGCGATAGTGTTTATCGCATTAAAATCATTAATTTTCAAGGGAGATTGCGTGTCTTTATATATTTATTTTGCTCAATAAGACGTGCGGGAGTTTTATCATACGGTATTGGAGCCCAACAATTGGGCGGATGATCATCTCTGACAGAATAACAAAATGGTTAATCTCAGACAACGTGGAAACACACGTCCAAAATTAAAGTGTGATTTTAGATGAAAAACGATTATTTGGCGAGTATTGTGGCAATCTTGTCTTAAAATTTTGTGCAACCCTAGTATGTAAAAGTGTGCCGTGGTACAAGATGAGAACGCACGAAAACTATTAAAATTTGACAAACGCTTGTACAACAATACATACCGTCGAAACGCAAAAGGTCTCAAACTTTGCTTGCCAGAAGACGATTAACCAATTCACGAATTTAAAAATTCATTGAAAGTCTGATACAAGTGCCATACGCAGAATCAAAAGCAAGCAAGAATTCGGGAATATTCGCACGGGCATACACTGTAAGAGAAAAGCCATGACTGCGCAGAAACCGCCGCGAAAATATGCGCGCGCTCCTGGAAGATCGGCGGCGAAAACAAGTTTCAGGTCGTTTCGCGGTCAAGTTGCGAATACAAGAAATGCATGGAAGGAAGGGCATACTGTGGAGGGGGCGCAAGACGTTGCTGGTACACACGCACTGCTGGAGCACTGAGGCCAAGTGGCCGAAATTCTTCCTAACCCGCCACACGCACAAACCATGCGTGCACGCTTGTTCTGGCTTATAGACAGCTGGATGCTTGCTCCTGCTGCTGCACAAGCCTCGCACCAAAACGTAGCAGTAGTAAATACGGAGTCTGAAGCTTGCGGCTGTGTGTGTCAGCTAGCAGGCTCAGCAGGCAACCTAATGCCTAAACTCACTCGCGCTTGCTGTGTGCGCCATGGCTTATGGACTGCTGCTGCGCCCGCGTGTGAGAGCAGTGCGCATGTATGTATGTATCGTACTTCGTGGATTAAATGGGCCCCATTCGATAGAGGCAAAACTTGGCTGCATTTATACGGGTATCGCTTCTTTGAGCTGTTAGGGCCCGAACAACTCCGACTTACATGCATAGCTTCTGATGTATGTATGCGTACAGGATGCCAGTTTTTCGCCATGGCGCACACACAAGGTGTCCCTCGCTTGGTGTACTAGTTTTCGTCGCGTCAGCGTGTTGTCAATAAAGCTTTGGCTGCGTCTGCATGCACCCCAAACTGGCCAGAGCGCCGTTTAGAGCTTCGATTCATCTGGGCCAAACGCTCAGTGTTGGCATCTTAGGACATTTTTCTCGTTTTTCCTTCAAACATCGAGCGGGTTGAATTGTTGCCTTTATCGGAGACACCGCACCCTGACAAAGATCACAAAATGGCAGGTAGCATTTTAAGAGAAAGAGTAAGAATGTTATAACGGATCCGACGGTATGGCGACCGTGTCGAATGCTATGTTTTTCGTGATGGGTTTACTTACATTGTATACGTACTGAGTTACTACGCGAAGCGAAAGCTAGCATTTCACTTTGGGTGTTTGTGCCGTTTAATCAGAGTGAAACCCGCGCACTGGGACAGCCATGGACTAGGACCAAACATGGCAGCTTTAGTGATTGCATCGTTCACTTGGTGTGTATCGTGGGCTTGACCACCATGGGTGTTCGCTTCATTAAGGGCTTCTGAAATTGCAGCTCCGCACATAATTTTGAAACGAGCCAAATTTCTCTCTTCGAACACTAAAATGTTGCATCAGGGGCATATGCATTTCGATTGACTTTCAAGTAGCACATCGAAGCAGAAAGCAGAACTCGCTTATTCGGAAAGTTTATTGTCATAAGGATACCAACAATCCAATCAAAACGCACATTTACAATCGCATACAACTTGAAAAATACCTCCAAGAATACAATCAAAACGAGATTTTATCCACTCATTCACAACCCGGTTTCGGGGGGCACTCTGTGTCTTCATGGAACGAGACCAGTTCACTTGCCGGTTGACAGGTGGCGTTCGGCGGCTCTGGCTTGTCGCACGTACCTGCAATGCGATCCTTTGGAAGTCTAAGAGTGGTCCAAGGGGCATCTAATCCTGGGCCTACCTTTGTACAATATGCACGCAGGTGTGCCAGCTGATTGATCGAAAGTGTACGAATAGCACTTTGCATTGGCTTGACACACGGTCTTGCATCCTTCGTTCGTCTTGTCCTGCGCAGCGGAAAAGAGCACGCTCTTCTCTACAAATCTACGCAATGGTCGGCGAAGATTGTTGCATTTCAAAGTCCCCCCTCACCCATTGACTGTCCTTCGGTTCAGGCAGCGTTGTCGCGCCCACAAAGTCGATCTGTCGTGTGTCTTTTGTGAAACATTGCGAGGAACACACACGGTTCTGTTCGACGCTGGAGATTTTTCTGAGTGATGCTGCAAGAAAAACAGTTTTGATTAAAGTGATCTAGAAGTAACCTTCAATGTTTCAATCGAGAGTATATTTTAGCCGAAGCAGACAGCCAACCAATACCTTAATGTGTATACCATGTATTCGACAACCAACTTTGGGGGAACCCAAAAATGAAACATCACCCACTTGGAGACAGTGGCAGCCCACACCGATTGGCCCCGCCTTGTCGAGTAAGGTAAATGGCGTCGACAGCAACTGTGCCCGACGCTCTGATGCCATCCGCCACAAAGAATAGCTGAATGACAATGGATAGGTACATATGATGATCGGATCTCTCTCGCTAGTCAAGTTTAGGTTTTAACACTTTTGCGTTAAAAAATGACACTTGCAGCGATTGTTGGTCTACGGCAGTGTGGGTTTCTTGACCACAGACCTGTTTCGTGTCTGCCGGCAGCAGTATTTGTTGTGTGACCTCCACTCCACAGTCGAGTCCATCCCTGACCGACTGCAACATGCTGCACGAACATTTGGGATCGATGTCCGATGTCGGCTTGCATGGACGCCAACGACGCAGCATTCTGCGCGTCCGGCCAATTTCAAGATGATGTTTTTGACCACCTCTTGCTCAGATTTTGTGAATCTCTATATTTCTTGCTGTATTTCACAACCAGCTCGAGACTGGTTGCTTACATGTAACTGGAACCTAGAAAACTGAAACGAAAGACCCAAGTAGTAAATTAGCCTATCCGTGATCAGAAATCCGTGAGCTGATCCACTGGGTGAATTGAAATCCCAAGGCAGACTTAAAAAACAAGAAACAATTTATTCTGCGAGGCATTTTCTTTTGTAAGGGCTTCACCAGATAGACCCGAAACCCGAAACCCGAAACATAAATTTTTTCTATGTCCATGTTTCGGGTTTCGGGTTTTGAAAAAAAAACCCGAAACCCGAAACACAAAGCATGATAATCGAAAATGTTTTGGCCTTGCCACTTGTAGCTGACGTGCACAATTTATACAGTCAGTCGAAACATTTGCGATTATCATGCTTCGTGTTTCGAGTTTCGGGTTTTTTTTTCAAAACCCGAAACCCGAAACATGGACATAGAAAAAATTTATGTTTCGGGTTTCGGGTTTCGGGTCTATCTGGTGGAGCCCTAAATGAGCAGCACAAAACTGAACCCAGGATCGCACGCGGGTTCTGATTACGTCTTGTTCGCATGCGGTTAAAGATGGTTCACTTAAAATCCGTGAACAATTCTTCCTCTGTGAGTGGATATCACTAACTTTCTGTCTCTCACAATGTCCTTCAGGTTCGATCTGTCGAATTTAGCTTCGAACAGCGGTGAGCCACAGTCGGGTGTGTTGGCGCACAGTTTGAGCGATGTGCTGTATGGCAGGCTGGCTGATGTTTCAAGCTGCTGGACGTCTAGGCAATGAAACATCATGCAGCACACTCACCCGAACATTGCGAGGTAGTATTTAAAGTTGAAAATAATTTTCTCGCCCGAGGAAAGCTGGAATTTCGGACTTTTCATAACGGCACGCTGCGGTTTATTACCTTTCTTGTCTTGTTTCATTCGCGCTTGAGCCAGGTTTTTGTCTGAAACATCCAGCCAATTCAATTTTGATTTATTGCAAATCAAGAGTACGTACCCTGAAATTTACTCAATTGATTCGCATCATAATTTGCATCGAGCAACACCGAATTTCGACGTTCATGCGGTTTCGTCGTGTTCCAGTATTCTTGAGCGTTAATCTGTGATGCAGGTTGAGTGTGCGGATGGATGCTCGAATTGCAGCTGGTCACCGGTGCAATGGAGACCAAGAACATGTTCAGGTATCAGACAAAGGATATTGTCAATTAGTGTCTAAATGTGAAATGGAGACCAAAAACACGTTCAAGGTATCAGACAACAAAGGATGTTGTCAATGATTGTCGTTTATAATCGGAAAACGTCATACCCAAATGGCGTCTGTGTTGTCGTCAACCGATATCCACTGACAAAGACTGGCCTTGCCTTGCACCTGAAATCGATTTTTTAAGATTTTGTATTTGGTTCACAAAAATTATACTTTGTTCAAATATTTCACCTCAAAACTGCACGTTAACTGATCGCATAGTTCTGTGTCAATTCGCTGCGCAACGCACACAGAAATTGCGACACTCATTATCAGCAGACGTTTCATATTGAAATGCAGTTGTGTATCTGGTATGGGCTTGGTCTTCCGCCTTTACGTAGCTGAGGCCTGGAATATGATAGAATCTCAGAAACAAAATAAGTCCAAAAATTGTTATAAAAAATTTAACTGCGAAGCATGAAAGACAAAATATAAATTCAGTCACAGCAAACTTGGCGAGTTTGTGCTAAGGTTTTTTTTGCCGCCTGTCAACAATTTCTTCATCTAATGTATTGCCTTCTACTGAAAAGTTTTAGGGTCGTCCAGTTTTGACACGCTTTCCAGATGCAGCAAAATTATAAATTTGATTACTTTTTACGGTGCTCGGCGCTCGATAATTATTTGTGACTGCTAAATGCTCGCTCGTGTCAAGGCAATCAGAAAATTCGGTTGTGCGGTTCTTGCGGTTTTTATGCGTAACTCGTGAAATTTCGACGAATTATAAAATTTTTATAAGAATATAATACATGACGTGAAATCAACACGAAACAGCACGGCGAAATCCTAAGCTCGAAAGCAGACGACAACAATATTATAACATTGGGTATGCAGAAAATGAAAAGTAAAACATGATATCACAGTCTGAAGAGAGCAAAAGGGGACTGATTGATCGATGCTTTGGTTCACAAGAATACAAAATGTATTCGAGAGAAAAGATCAGTGTTTGCATGAGACCCGAACTTATCTTTTCGGCACATTTTCAGAATTGTAAGCTCCAAAGATGTTTCGGCCTGCTGACATATTTTGTCGTGGATGAGAACAGATTTGATAACCTTTTTCTCCAGTTTTCAGGCCCAAGAAACAGCAATTGTTTACAAGCGTGTTAGCGCAGGCGCTTGTCCCTTGCAACCACATTCATTGTTTATACACACCATGGCATGCCGCTTGTTTCACAATGCCGCATGTGTTACGTGGTTTTCACATTTTCATCCGAGAACTTGTCGACATGCTTGGGACTACGCTGGTCCTTGTGGAACCACCCGTCGGCACAAAGGATACGGTAGAACAACAGACTGTTGCTGACAAGAAAGAAGATGGAGCCCAAACAACCCTGCCACAAGTAGAATGTGTGGATATCTGCAATCGATTGTTTAAACATTGAACGATACGTTGTGCATTGCTTATCGTAACTGCTGCCAAACAGTTCACAGTGAACACTTTTAATAGACATTTTATTGATTCCGAATTTGGTGACTCCTCAAATGGTGCATCTACTGCTGGCGGGTCTGGGACTTGTCTGCATAGAGGGATAGCATGATACGTCAACTTTTGATCAAAGCTCTGATAAATTAACCCGGTGTCACTATTCAGAGACTGAGGATGTAAACGCCAACACGAGCCCGATTACGGAGGTGGCAGGTTAATGAAACATTCATACGTGGCTGCTGATTTGGGAAATCTTACACTGTAGAATACAACGTGGTACATGAGGATGTTCTCTTTCGTTTGGTTTTGCAGGCGAACCACACACGTCCGAACTCGGGCTCGTGTTGGCGTTAGTTTGCCTTTTAATGTGGCAGGCTTACGTCTCGTGTCGAAAATGAGAAACTATACGAAAAGACCTGTTGTAAAAATCAAAATTTATTGTTTGCAAATAAACATCCCCACAACCGACCATTCCAGACCGAATGCAGCCACAATATTTCAGCCAGCTGCACGCCGAATCTGAACGGAATGAACGTCAGCACGTTCAGCGCACGAATTAGCCGAAAGTCGTGGCCGAGAATTCGGCTGATTGCGCGCGCGTGTAGGAATATGCTGGAATTTTTTTGAAACTATGAATTGGTGAAATGCATATACAATAAACGCATAAAGGAACCGCAGTAGAAAAGAGAAAATCAGCAGCTCACCGTTGACTTCGAACAAGAGTGCGGTGGCGGCGAAAGCACAAGAATTTGCGACTAGAGGTGACTGACATAAATGCAGCGATTGATGCCACGTGATGAATGATTGAATGAGGTCGACTGATTTGTTCGCTTGAGTGCTCACTTTTAGACTTTGGATCACACAAAATTTGCACCAACCCAGCAGGGTTGTTTCCAAAAGTGGTTAATTAAAAAAAATTTTTGAAAATCAGATTTTGCTTTTTTTAAGAAGAAAGTTTGCCACAATGGGCTGAAAAGTTCAAGAATGGCTTTTTTCGAGGCAAAGAATTGGCCCTTTTTTATGTGGACGTGACATATTTTTCCATACTCGCGCCTCCGGCGCGCTGGATTGTCCCGAATCCGTACAGGAATGCGCGGGGCTGGTCTTTTATAGTGATGTGGCATTGATAATGTACTACTGCATGCTACTACAAAGACCTATGCAGGTATCGTGGAAGAACCGGGAAAGCAAAGTGCCATCTGACACGCAAGATTTGGGCTGTAATCCAGATATTTTGATAAGGTCGTACACTCAGGACATTCGGCATTAGATGCATTAAAATGCGTTGTACAGCATGCAACAATACTTTAGAGTAACGTTGATCGTTCAGTGAACATCAACCTCACACTGGTCCCAGACCATCGAGATGCACAATCTGCAAATATTTCTGGTGTCACCGCACAAGTAGGGTCTCAAGCGAAAATTTTTCAATTTTTGAAACAATGTTCTCTCTTTTTCATTTATCCTGAAATTTCGTTGCAAAAACACTTTTTGAGAAAGAAAATTTTGCGTCAAAAAAAATTTTTTTTTAAAAAAGCTGCGTCAATAAAAAAATTTTTTTTTATTCGGACCAAGCATGGGTTGAGCCGAAAGTCACGCAAACAAAGAAACAGAGTGGAAAAGTGTTACAACTGCACCGAGGGTTGGCATGTCACGGGTTGCGTGCTGGGGTATGCCCAGTCCTGGCGCTCTTTGGCAGGCCGCCAACAAGGCTCAGTGGTCATTGGAGGTTGGCATTATGGGCCGAAACCGTAGACACACGGACTGTCTAACGTTGCAATGACATTGAACCGATGCGAAATACAAGCGCCGCAGGCGATTTTTGAGAAACAACAAGCAAAAACATGCATTTCACAGCAAAAAAAGGGGAAAATAATGAAAAAAAGTTGTGAAATAATAAAAAAGTGAACTTACTTTTCTAATTTTTAAAAACCGAAAAAGTGGCGAACTTTTTTTTTTAAAAAATTTTTTTTATAAAAAAATTTTTACTTTTTTTTAACCCAACCCTGCCCACAAGACTAAATCGTATACATAGGCACCCTATGTTGTTCCTTTCTTCATCAAGCTCCCTTGCCTGGTTAAAAAGTCCGTTTACGGAATGCCACCCAAACACTACACCAACCAATTCGAGCGTTTTCGCAGTGGGATCGAATCGGATCATATCCACCGCGTCGTACACGAAATACCCGATTGACATTGTTAGCAATTTGACAAGACTGGCGTTGTAGCTGTGGATCCAGTCGTGACGCATTGACTCGATTGATAGGAATAGGTAGGATGCCCACACACTGAAAAAGCATTGTACTGGACTCGAGTCGGCACCCTGTGGACGTGTGACAAACAAAAGTGTCGAATTGAGGCCGGTTTCACAATGCATGCGGGTTGCGGGTCAGGGTTTTTGGCATTTGGAAACGTTCAGGTGAGATACTCACGCATAATTTTGGCGTAGAGAATGCGCCTCCGTTGCCTGAATTCTTCCCCAAAGTATGAGTTTTAACCGTCGTCTCTAGCCGTCACCGGATCTAATTTACCGCCAACCCGCATCACTTTTTGCGGGTTAGCGGAAAATGTGGTCTGCTGATATTTCAATAGAAATCAAAAGTAACTAGCATGTCAAGCTCAGTGCCCTGATCACAAAATGACTCTGTATCCGCTGCTGCACCCGAAAAGTCCGACCCGCAACCCGCACCCGCATGCATTGTGAAACCGGCCTGAACAAACGCATTTCGGTGATAAACAAACACCCGTCGCATAAAAGTACCGTGTTGGCTCAGTCTTTACAGTACTGTGATTAGGACTCATTTTCGATTCCTAGACGAATTCACTCACGATTACGTGTCAACGATTGCGCATGGAGCTGAGGTTGTATGGAGAGGTCAAAAATATTTTAGTCCCAGTCATAATGCGGGTCACTAACATGAAGAGAGTACACTGCATATAAGTATGAGGATCAGACAAAAACCACCCCATCCCCACCGACCCCGATATGATGGAATGCAGCGTGCAGACAAGCAGATTCCTGAGTCTTTTATGTTTGGTCGGATTCGATTCGTCTCGATTCAAACATGAGTCCAAAACACGACCGACCACGAAGCCAAGTGTGTAGAATGTGAACGTGTAGCTGAACACGGCTGAAAACAAATGGCGGGAATTGGGCACGAGAAATTATGCAAACGGGTGTCGAACTGACCCATACTTGATGAAATGGTGAGGTAAACGTCATGAGCTTGATACTGTTGCTCTCTTGTGAGTCAACTTCTGGATCGAGAACTTACCAGGCAATTGGCCAGGCCAAAGCGTTAAATCGGGTGGCAACTGATGTGCAACGTGGTAGTACTCCTCGGTGGTTAACATTGTTCTTGTGTTATTAAAATTACGCTGTTGTTGGTCAAAATTTTTGATTTTCACCTGAAATCATTTCACTTATATAACATACACGAAACACAGAACACATACATACACGAAAACAGTTCTCGGAAACAGCAGCCAGCGAAACTGAACAGAAAAACATCAGAATGAAACACAGCAGCGAACAAGCACTGAGGCCAGCTATGTACCAGCATTGGGGATGAGTGTACATTTCGGAGGCAGTGTGCAATACACAGATTCGCACCAATGATGCTGTGTGTACGTATACGTCATACGTAACCCGTGAGTATATAAGCGACAAGCCCGTGTACGTTGTAAGTGACGGACAACACACGCTGTGCACAACATACGGACTGATGTTTTGGTGTTGTTGAGTATTTTGGCAATAACACACCCCGCGTGCCGTGCACGTGACTAGACATGGGTATTATATAAAAAGGACATCATGTACGTTGCGTATCAGCCCAAAGTGGGTAAACAACACTTGTTTTGTCTCACAAATAAAGTACAAAGACAGCATCGAAATGCAAGAGAAAGTTCCGCCAATTTTTTGCAGGTTAAACGGCCACTTGATCAAGAGAGAAGTTTTTGACGTTCAAATAGGTATTCTGATGCCAAAGCGCAAAAAGACCAGAAACCAACCAACCGTGGCCACATTATAAAATGCACCATCGCAAGATTCACATATATACGTTGCGCAGATTGTCTTACATACCAGTTCAGTCAGGTACAGCAGCCTTCGGGCTAGTTCGTGCTGCCGAAGAATTCCAAGTATCCTACGGGATCACCCGAGACGTGCTTCGGATTTCCGATTTCGAAAAAAATTCCAAATAAACCTCCATTATGCACAAATGTTCGAACCACCACTGAAAATGCCCGCGGATGGGGGCGATTCGGAAGTACACTTCCCATTGGGACTTATTCGGGGGGTGGGGGGTATATTTGGGATTATCTGGTGATGCACAGGTAATGCATAGTAGGTATACACACATCCCTTGATGGTTTCACCAAACACGGCAGATACGCTGTTGCGTTGGTGTTGTTTTTTATCAGGTGTTGT
>JASAMV010006938.1:0-18567 GCA_030248065.1 Rhynchonema sp. JSB1_4
GAAGATGGGCATCATGACAGAAATTAGTTGAAAAAGTCACCAACATTGATCACTGCGTCACTTCACTCAAGCCGACTTTGCGGTCGTCCTGGGTTCTTTCCACATTAGGGCGCACCCTTTTTATGGCCATTTTAACTTCTGCTTCACAAACGTTTTTTAGATATTTCAAAGCCGGGATGGTGGAAATCTTGATCATTTCACTGGGAAGAGGATACCCCCTCGGTACGTCGCGTCAGGTATGTAAGTGCGCCTTTCCAGGTATGCAACCCTGAGGGCGAGATCAACTTTCTGCGCCACCCAATAACATACACCCAACGACGAACATCTGGAGCAAACGCACGGTGCACAAGTCGATGCAAGTGCTGGCGCAAACCGACCCTCCGTCTGAGCTGACTGAGGCGCGCCGGCTCGCAAGGTGGGGGTGGCAAACATGTGCAAACAGCGCGATTAATCGTGCAACATTCGCTCAAAGCCAAGATCGGGCCATATCGACGCGCTGTCGATGGGGACTCTACGAATGGATGCACAGTGAGAACTGTGACGAGGATGAGGACGTTGCCGAGGTCAACCATATTTCGCCCACTTCGCTAGCTACAGATTTTCTTTTAGACTTATGCTACTGGTGTCGATGCAACTGCTACTGGTGTTTCATGCAAACCCGCCAACAATTGCTGGTGTCGTCATCGTCGCTGCAGCTCACATGTGTTGCACACCCGGCCAGCTGCGTCTGCGTGAGCCACAGGCAGTTGCGTTGACAACACTGGCATTAGCCATTTTGCTCCATCGTTTCCGGAGGCGTATTTTGGCCGTCACCAGATTGGTAGAGCGATGGACATGATAACAAACGCGTGGCAACAGTCAAGACCTTAGCGCTCCTAACGATGAAAATTTGTTACCCTGAATTGCTCATAACATTTGCCTACTTTCAGGCGCTCAGCTCAATCGCATATTTACTTGATTACGGGTGGATACTACCTCGATTGGGCCACGACCTGATCTATTCGCTCTGCGATCACGTCCGCGAACAGAACTACTTCAATGAATTTATCGAGGTTGATTAATATATGATACATATGTAATCATTTTAATTAAAACGACGTGAAATTTAAAAAAAACAACAATCACACTCTTTCCAGATTTTCTGCAATCCCACCAAACCACTGTGTGTTCGTTTGGCCGCCGCGGACGCGCTCGAACACGCAATGGTCAGTGTCAGTCAACACGATAATTCTTCTTCAAATTCAATAATACATGGTGACCCAAAAGTCCCTTTCCGTTATTCAGGTGCCCTCCAACCGCGATTACGCCTATCGGTTGCATTTGATTGAGCCCATAATTGAGACGTGCCTAACGATGACCAACCCCTGTAACGGCGAACTGCAACGATCGATAGAGTTGGTCGAGACGTTGTTCAAACACGGCAATGAGACGACGCTCATGTTGATTGAAAAGGGTGTGCTCGAGTACCTGCTGAATGCGTGCAAAGGTTGGTAGGCTGACCAAGAACTTTTTTGAAACATTATATGTCCAATTTTTTTAGTTCACCATTTGATAGAATCTGGACTTCACGTATAGACCTTGGTAACATATACAGCAGATTGCAGACTTTTGGGTTTGAGCCTCTTTGTATCAGGAACGAGTCTTGGTGGCAGGTCGCAAAGTCTCAGTTCAGGTGAATTTACAGGAACAAGCTTCGCAAATAAGCTACAATAAGTCACCCCTGTCCTGCAACTTCGCATGCCGTTTTGCCGCACATACTTTTTCATCCCAACACCCCATGTTGCTTCCATACATGCTCCTCCAAAATAATTCGGATTCCTCCTGAGGCTATATTTGGGAAAAACCTAGATGAACAGTTTCACAACTCTTCCAAATAGAGCCTCTGGGGCCGGGGATGGAAAATTCCAGTGTAATGCACCTGAAGGTACACGAGAGATATCCCGCCAAAATAGGCAAGAGCCAAAAAAACACAACCACACACCCAACCAACCCACCCCTTAGTGAACATTTTTTGACACTTGTCAATATATTTATAAACAAGTGTGTCCCAATTGCGCGCAGGTGCTACCAATCCCAACGTTACAGACTGGCGACCTGACGCCAATGTACAGACACTTCGGTCAGCGGCAATGGCTCTAGCGAACGCGGCACTCTTCGGCGATACGGAAGGTCATCTGATGATGGCACAGAAAAAGGTTGGAACATTGACTTCCCTGACGTTTCAAGGCACAGGTGGAATGCGCAGGATGTTAGTAGTACGGAGTGCTCAAAATGCACATAAACTTAGATGTAGGTGAAGCCGTGAGATGCCCGTTATCATATTGTAGCTGCTCTGGCCGTCTTATTGTGGTCATCGATCCCCATGCCCATCGGTGGCATGGCATGTTGATTATGTCCATGATCACAAGCCAGGCTTATACTAATGTTGTCAACCCACTTGTCTGTGTTTTGTGCAACTTTGTCCGTTGTTGTTGACGCACCTGTCGCGCCATCTAAGTGTGCTGTAGCAACCCTCAATTCGTTTCTTTGACCTCATTTGGGCCTGCTGTCGTCGTGCTATGGAGTTCAGGGTAACCCACGTGTGTCGCAATACCCCCCCCCCCCCCCCCCCCCACAGCCACCAGCCAGCCGCGTTTGCACGAACCACAGGCAGTTGCGTTGACAACACTAGAATTAGCCGCAAGCCCCGTCAGGCATGATCCCAAAACGATCATCCATTTTTTGTCAGATCCCCGAATGGTTGTTCCTCTTGTTGTCGAATCGTGACGACCCGACAGCCTACTACGCCGGTTTCGCCATCTGTCGATTGGCGATGAACAAGAAACTGGAGCTGATCGCGCATCAATGGGGCACGTTGTCCCTCGTTGAGCCCTTCCTCATCGCGCACAAGCCCGAGACACTCGCCTGGCAGGATCACAATCTGGCAAAGGTAGGTGATGATAATGTTTCATTCAAGAACAGAAAGTTGCTTTGTGATCGAATAGAATTGTTGGTGTGAAAAGATTTGGTGGACGCTATTCATCTTGGTGAACGTGTGCATTGGCCATGTGAAAAAATTACTGATTCCATCACTAACTTTCGATCGAAAGTTTTCTGGCTGACATCGTGCAAAAAAAGTCACATCGTAACCAAAGCATATAGAGATCCGCTCTGATCACTGAGTTTGACAGTACCGACCAATGCATATCGATCCCTTAATTTGTTTCATGCAGGGTCATTCGCTTACGTTCCTACGTCGACTGATCCCGATGTTGAGCGCCACGAAGCATGAGGCACGCGCGATGGCCGCGTTCCACTTCTGTGTTGAAGCGGTGATCAAGAAGAAACAGGATCGATTGGATCTATTCAGGGTTAGTGTGATGTTTCACGAGTTTTTGTGAAAAAGATTAGAATGATGTACTGTATATTTCCTTGGTTTATCGGTATGAGCGCTAAATACACAAATAAAATACAGTCTGCCCTCTTTATAGCGACATGATTCGTACCGGCCATCATTTTGTCGCAATAACTGAGAATATGCACTAAGGGTTCAACTGTAAAGAGTGTCACTGTAAAGATGGTAGACTGCAGTACAGCTGAGTACTCTATAGTTGACTCTGTCATCATGTCCATCAGGGTTTGTCAGGCGGGTTATCCAATCATACCGACCACACCTTCCTTCCTTCCAGGATTGTGGTGCCATACCAGCCCTTCAAGAGGTTGCCAGTTCACCGGCCGAATGTGCTGCGAAATTCGCTGGCCAAGCACTGCAGATCATCGGCGAATCTGTGCCTCGTCGACTTACACAACAAGTGCCCCTATGGACGGTCGATGATGTACAGGATTGGGTGAGCAAGGTTGGTCGGCTTATGCTAATGTTGTCAACGCAACTACATCTGTGATTCGTTGCAAACGCAGCTGGTTGGGTTTTCATACAACACACGTGGGATGCTGGAAACCACAGCGTGACGACATTTGTAAGGGATATATTAGGAAAGCAGGCCCAAATGAGTACGGTGAAATGAATACTAATAGATTTCGACCGTGGGAACCGGTGCGTCGATGGCAACATATATCCTGCTGCGTTTGCACGAAACGCAGCCACATGCATTGACATGCATTGGTATTCAATATGAGACGGAAATTAACAGTTTAAATTAAGGAACTTGGTTTTCTGAAAAAAAATTACTTTTCCATGCAAAAAAATTTTTCCTTCTGTGTAATTCCAGATTGGTTTCACCGACTACAGCCAACAATTTGTCGATCAGAAGGTGGACGGCGATTTGCTGCTTCTTCTGACTGAGAAGGAACTGCAAGAAGACATCGGCATTCGCTCGAGCATCATGCGCAAACGATTCATGAGGGAACTGGAAAGTCTAAAGGTGCGGTAGTGTGTGGCGGAATATGGTTATACATGACCTGATGGATAGATCCCGGCGTAGATGTGGGCTAAAATGCACTATATGTATGTCCTTTGACGATACCCTCAGGTGCAGATCTCCGAGTACATAGGTAAGCAGCATTCGCAGTCGCCGGATTTTTGTGATTCCCACCGGACTAGACACAAACTATATCCATAGCTATCAATCCACTGCGGTTGACCCGAAAAATTCTGCGGCTGCAAATGCTACTTATGTACTCGGAGCTCTCTGTACCCACCAATTCATCCACGATGAACCATATTTCTCCAGTTGGCCGCCGACTATTCGTCGTGCGACCCGACGCGACTCGACCGTTTCCTCGTATCGATCAATCCTCAACTATCCCTGTACACCTATCGAATGCTCGAGAACGGCATCGATCGCAATATGCTGCCGCATTTGACCGACGAGATATTGGAGTCGGTCTGCGGCATCGACAATCCCGTGCACAGGATACGACTCATGCAGGCGCTACAGGGTGCGTAGCGGCGACGTTTAATTTGGTTACTTGTTAATAATTAGTTGTATGAGTACAGTATGGTAAATCTCACCGGTAGATCATTATCTGTCGGGCTCTGACATGATCCTGGGCATGATTATAGCGTCACAGCGTGGTTCTCACGAGAAACTCTTTGATCAACCCAGTGACGAATTATGGATAGATCGACGGTTAAATCTAAGAATCGATCTTGTATCTGAAAAACTTCCAGGCAATCCATTTGAGACACATTGTTGTCTAGATTGTATCCCATGTAGGCAATTTTCCTGCTGCAGGCTGCAAAACGGAGGACGAGGTCGAAATCGGTGTGCTAAAGCGACATATCGACATTTTCATATCATATCGACGCAGCAACGGCAATCAGCTGGCCAGTCTTATACGCGTGCTGTTGCAGCTGCGCGGATACAAGGTGCGCCAATGTGGTGGGGCATAACTGCGCAATATGGTTTATTGATAACAACGATATGTATAGCTGAATTTATGACCAAATAAATAGGAAGGAATGAAAATTGAACGAAAAATAATTTTAGGTGTTTATCGACGTCGATCGTTTATCAGCTGGTCAATTTGATACCTCGTTGCTCAAACACATTCGTGCAGCACGACATTTCGTTCTTGTATTGACTGAGAGTTCATTAGATCGAACCATTGGTGACGTCACTGTCGATGATTGGGTGCACAAAGAAGTCAGTTTTAGTTTACTATGCATTTTTTGGAAATTGACATACTGTACGTATTTTGCTATTTCAGATCCTCTGCGCACTGCAAAACGGCAAGAACATCATTCCGATTTTCGACTCAAATTTCGAATGGCCCGACGAGACGCAACTGCCGACGGATATTCGCAGCATCACAAAGTTCAACGGCATTCGATGGGTCCATGAATATCAGGCTGGTTCAGCTTTTTATTTTTCATCATGGGGTGTATGTTTTCAAATTTTACGTCATTATTCACAGGATGCATGCGTGTCGAAATTGGAGCGTTTCCTTGCTGGTCACGCGATGCCCCGTACAACGCCCTACGGTCACACCGTGCCAGCCATCCAGAAACTGTCCGGTGGGTCACTTCACTCGAGTCGAAGCACAGTCGGTTTGCATCGGCTAACCCAACGACATCTATCTACTGAATGTCTCGCGTCGCCCCCGCGCGGCGGCCAGCAGACTCCCAGCAGTCGGAACAGTAGCGGCGGGCGCGGTCAGCCAACAAGGAGTGAGTTGCGCACAAGCGATGATGAGGATGTATGACCTGTAGCCTGTAGCAGGATACCGATGAAACATCACACACAAACACAAGACACGCTGATTGGTGATAGGGTAAGACATTGCGTAATAAACTGTTGCATGGCGGGTGCCCTATGTTCATTTACTAATATACCAACAACGTGCACACATCGACTTGAGTTGTCTTTGTTAACGACACCACTTTCTTTCATTAACACTCGCGTACGCCTTTTTGTTCGTTACTCACCTCAGTTAAGTTTATCTTCTATGTCTTTTGGTGAACTTCTCAGTTTGGCCATCTTCTACAAACGTCGCTCCCTGTTTCACTTTCTTTTTTTACCCTTTTGTCGCACGCCTATAGGACCGTGCATATACATACAACATAGTGCATGTAGCAGGAACCATATTTCGATTTTATGCCTGTGCTATTTTTAGAGTCTGGTCGTCCGCGCCGAACCAGCGAGTCGTGTTTTCAATCGTCACACGATCATCATTTTTGAACGACAGTATACCCGTGGCATAACATTACTGCATTGTGATCGAATTATATTGCTTTCTGTGCTATCCAGGTACTCAGTTCTGATTGTTCGCTGATCTTTTACTTTATGCAGAGTTTTATACATGTGTTGGGTATTTTTATGAGATTCAGTATATGCTATGCATATGACTTTTGTGATGCAAATGTACCTATAGCGTTGTTCATTTATTTTATCATTCACTTAATTTACTGAAATGTGCAACTATTTTTCCATGTGTTGTCGATTCACAATACAGAGTTTCTCAAGTGAGACACAAATACTAAATGAAGAAATAAATGTATAGCTGTGTACTCGGTATGGAACTCAATATTGCTTTCAAACGTGTAAAAGCGGTGGAGGCTGCGAAACCGAAGAAGCACAAATGAAGTTAATTTGCAAGTCACAAATGAGTAACACTGGGAATACGGTGCCGTGTCGTAACAGTTGTGGCGTCTAATTGCACAAAGACAAACACACACTCAACCATGTTAGCGTCATGTGCCGCGAAGAAATTCAGGAAACGCGCACCTTATTTGTCTAGTCCGTTTAGCTCAATGGTGCAGGAAACTTGCAACAGTGTGCTAATTGGTTCCAGTGATAGTTCCGGCGTGCATCTTGTGGATGGCACTTTAACAGAGGCATGTTCAGTCTGACCTCCCAACGATGAAATGCTTCTGAATCCAGATTTTTACCCAAACTTGTAAATCTCCCAAGTATGGCTCACCTTGCACGTTCAAGCTGAACTGCTATCCAGAAGTGTGTCCGATGGCATACGCTTAATATGGCTATGACTCCATTATGAGTTTGGCGCCAAAACGCCGGGCGCCGACCGACGGCTGCCCGGAAAACGTAATGGAATTTTTGGTATTTGCCGCATTGCCATGCGTTTGGGTTGCGTCCAAAAATATGCCGTTAAAAGCAATTAGCCGGCACGCTGCGTTCCGTGTTGTCAGCCCTGTACATTGCGCTTGGGATTAGCCATTCGACTTATCGGTACATTTTGGCATCATGCACAATCTTGGTTCAGGTACCACTTTCTCTTGTATCCGCGCTGGAACAACACCATATTGGTGCTGGTCGCTATATGCCCCCAAGCAATTGCTGCTCTGGCCATGCTTATTGCCTTTCGCCCACCGACTGTATATATTGTACACATAAGCGACCGGTGGTCAATTATCCGAATGACTGAGTTCCGAAGACACACAAGCAAACATGTGCCCCAAAGTGTGGCACAGTTCCACCGCTAAAAATGGACTGATGGCCGCCGCCGCTGCAAACAAGTCTTGTTTGTGCGCACGGGTTTTGGCTTTCGGTATCTCTCCCTGCTGGTTTTCTTGAGAAGTAAACAAACCTTTCGTCCTGTCGAAATCGATGTTCAAATCTGCCGACTGCTAAGAGGTCATAAAAACAGCCTTCTGCGCGCTTCTCAAGTGTCTGAGGAACATGTCATGAAGCTTCCATCAACTGCTTACCGCAATGTCAGGCTCTCGCTACGGAAGGATATCTAGTCCAACCCCAACCCCTGCAGCTTATTACGAGACATTTTTTGTTTGTTGGTCTGGTATTTAGCGCACGCATCAGCAAATCTGAGCCAGCTGCCTTTTTCGCTGGTTTGGGCGTGGCTTAGTTGGCAACATACTGTAAGTGAAACAATATGCTCGGACCGTAAACCATGTTAGCGCACCTTCAGGCTTAGTGGCTTTTGGGTCAGCTTACATATGTACCTATATTTCTGGATGCAGAATCTGACCTTCGCATTGTATGAACCTGAGTACACAGTTGCCGTTTCATGTTCCGATATGTTTCGCCAGATTCCGGAACCAGGACAGGTTCGCGCAGACCACACAAAATATGCCTACAATATGGATGTGTTTACAGAGCGTAAGTAATAATGAGCTGTTTTGTCCTATAACGGTCACAAAAACCAGTCAGTTTATTGCAATGCTGCCAATTTGCATTATTGTGCGACTGCGCGTGTCAAGAAGAGACAGTCGATCATTCCGGCTGCCACGATTTGTACTTGATTGTCATTTATCGTTTTTGTTCAAACCATATTCTATTTGTATTACCCCCCCCCCCCCCGAGGATGTTTGCTATCGTTTCCCATCCAGCACCATCCTCACACTCGCAGCGCGTGTGCCACTGCTTTGTTGCACGCTAAACTCTGAGAAGTTGTGTGTGATTGTTGCATGCGCACAACATGTGTACTGTGTATTTTAATGTGTAGTTTTTGACACTTCACTCAGGTATGTGCGTCATTAACCTACTAGCTTTGTGTTAGGGCTTAGCCTCCATACTGTACAAAACGCTTGCCCAGTGGCTAAAATTTTTCTGCTTAACCCGAAGTTAGCGTGCATTTAATTACAAGCGCACATTATACTGTAGGTTAGTTTGCAGCACGCATCCTCTCGACAGCGGTGGCCGGACAATTGAGCAAAGCACATTTGAGCAAGACCACTTTGAGCAAGTGAAAAAGAGCAGGGCCAAAAGAGCAGAGCACTTAGTTTGTTCCAATGGCTTAGGCTTAGGCTGATTTTGGCATCAGGCTTATTATTTCTTCTTTCGTTAATTTAATTTCTAATTTTCCTAGTCTTGAAAATGGTTGTAAAAGCCGATTCTCTAGGAACTCGTTTTTCTCTGCTTTTTATGGGGCTAGGTTGTTAGTTTATTTGGTATTTTGCAAAAAAAGTTTTTATTTTTGTGCAATTTTTTAAATTTGCTCTTGCTCCCTTTTTTGCCTTCATTTATTTCTCTGTTTTTTCCTTTTCATTGCTGCCTTCATCAAGCTCTCACTTTTTATGGTGTCTTCTACTAATAGATAATATTAATCTGTCACAACTTTCCATTTTTATAATTAGGCTAAGGCTTAGGCTTACACTTAAGATTAGTTTTGTGTTTGGGCTTAGGCTTAGTCTTAGGCCTATTCGTTTTTAGGTTCTGCTCTTTTGGACTCTGCTCTTTTTCACTTGCTCAAGTGGTCTTGCTCAAATGTGCTTTGCTCAACTGCCCGTCCGCCTCGACAGCACCTGTCCCATAAATTTGCTTACAAACATAAACAGCATCCACGTCCATGACGTACGCCTACTTCCCGTGATTATGTTACGGACATGGTAAAAACAAAACAGTGCAAGCACAGACCGCTAGTATCCAGATTTGTTGCGTGAATCTGAAAAATGCTTGTTGTATAACTTCAAGTACCGTGCAGTGTTTTGTGTTTCTGATAGGCGATAAACTTTTGTTCGTAGTAGCATATCTGAATGCTGTCATAAAAACATCCCCATCGCAGCTCGCTGTTATCTGTGCATCATTTTTTTAGCCATGCGCACAAATTTTTTGGCACCATATTGGAAAAAAATGACGTGCTTGTTAGCTTCAGCCCACTAAGCACTAAGCACCGGCTGGACTCGAAATAAAAACTGTGATTTTCGACACACTTTCTCTTACCAAATATATAAACAACAGCTATATTTCTTAAAATAATGTGCTTCGCGCGCTGTTATACATGCACGAAACACACACGATGCAAATAATGGCTCTCGGAGGGTTAGCGCCCAAGTGCCGCTCAGAACAGTCGCGTACCCACATGAGCATGGGTCGGTCAAGTTTACCCGAACTCAAGATGGATGTCCTTATGTATCATTGCTTGTTGTTCTGCTCCCTTATTTTGCAAACATACTACATACATACTGTAGGTGGCACGGCACAAACCTTTGTTTTTGTTGGCACACTTCCGTTGTTGTGCCTGACGCCCGAGTGTGGCCGAAGTTCGGAAACCTTGATATGTATAGCTTGCCGTCTGATCTTATCGTCAGGCGGCTCCCCGTTTTTAGGTTTGTCTGCCCTGTGCCTGTTTCTAAGTCAATTTTCGCACCGCATACATAATTGAGATTACGGTTGATCTGTGGGGCCACATGCAGGCGACATACTTTTGTTTGTTTTGCGTGCCTTATTTTTAGTAGGTTTAGGTCCCTTGTTTGTTTGTTATGTAGCATACAACCGTTTGTGCACGCAAATGTTGTTCCCTTAGCTTTCATGCGTTTCCCATTGATATTTTGCTGCACATTTTATCGTCGTTACCACCGCTGTTTTGCATAATCCTGTGACGGCACTGTGTGTTTTTGCCTTACGGTCCTTTGTGTTGTTTTAATATTACACGGCATGTGATTAGTTTCAAATCAGAACACATGAGAATCAAGACCCAATAATCCACAACAGTTCCATCAGACAAATAGGAAAATAGCCAGTGGCAAAACTCATATATACAGTACGTTGTGTTTACACAATGTGTACGTGCTATTTTTGCATGCGCGGTAATCGTGTTGCATCAGCCTTCCGACTTTGCAATAATTCCATCAAAATGTTTACCTATTTCATCTTTATCCGGTAGTGATGTTACCCACATTCGTAGTTGATTTACAGCCTCAACAAATAAATCATTTCCCTGTGAGACTACCAACGATATAAATTTGTCAGAACTGGAGTATAACTTGACGCTGCAAATTACCTTAAAGTTCGCAGTTCTCACTGTTCAATGTTATATTCGAGCGGCTATTCATAAAAACCTAAAACCCACCAGCGATTTTGTATTTCCGAAAGCGGCTTATTCCTTTACACACATTTTAAAGGGCACTATCAAATTCACAACCTGGCTCGCTTCATTACCGCATCAATGGCAATAAACAACCATCTGATCTTTCATGCTACAGCAGATATCCCACTAGTGTACAGAACGCTTGCTGGTTTGTAGGGCTTTTGATTTTAGGCGCCTAATTTCCGTTTGTGAATTGTTGTATTGGTGTCACATAACAGCAGGGAGGAAGCACTCGCTGTGCTAAAATGCAGAAATTAGAGTGTGGAAAGATCTGCGTATGCGATACAGCTTCGGCATGAAGCGTGAACCCATCTAAAACCGCAAACGTGCTTTTATGCAGACATCAGACCCTTGTAGTATTTCACAGCGGCCCGACCCCAAGGTTCAGCAAATAAGCGATTTGTTAGTCAATTGGGCAAATATAATTCGTAATGAATATGAGGGGATTAGGCTGGCTCGTGCCCGGAGTCTCTTATTTTGACTCGTTAAAACGTGCCAACTTGGCTAACCCTTGGTTTTGATCGGCTGATACATATGTACATACATACATAGGTCATGAAAAAGTTAGCTGCTAACCGTCTACTTTGATGTCTTATGTCACGTAACGAACACCTAGGAAGAAGGCTTCAATCACACTTTACCCGCCCCCGGCTCTAAGTTACCACATTCTCCATTGGGTTGGTTGGTGCTGCATGTTTACCAATGGCCTGCAAAGCGGAACCATTTAGATTCCGAGGAGATGCAAGGGGCATGAAAAAATCGTCGGACGGCAAAAAGAGGACGAACTAGCGCACCACGCGAGTTCATAGGCACGGAAAAACGAAGGGCGAGCGAACCGAAACAAGACAGAACCAAGCCGCGCGCCGCCACGGAGCGCGGGCGCGGAGAAGAAAGACAAACCATCCCCGAACCGGCGCAGCCGGAGACGCACAGACCCGGAGGAAAAGAAGAAACAGGCCAAATATGGCACGCCAGAGAGCGATATCGCGGGGATGGGAAAGAGCGCGCCGGAAAGAAATCACCAGAACAGCCAGAACACACACTACAGGCCAAGAAACACGCGAAGGAGACAAGCCGATCAAGCTATGCCAGCAGCCAGAACCATACTATGCCCCGGCATCTTCGGCGCATATAGCGCAAGCGCGGAACGGAGAACCCGGGATAAACAGCCACAGAAAGACAGCCGCAAGCAAGCTAACAAGAAAAGCGACCACAGACCTCAGAGAAAAACAACGCACAGAGCGCAATGAGGGGGGAGTCCAAGAGCGACTTGGCAGATATATGAGGGGGGTATCGGACATAAAGCCAAGGTCGATCACTATGGGCTAACGAGGAGACACGCGGTCTGCGCCACCCCCACCACGAAACAAAACCAACGCAGGCCCCACGCGCAGTCCAGCGAGGAACAGGAACGGAGACTTTTTAATACCGCCAGATGTATGACACCCTAGACCACATATAGCGCACGATGCGCACGCTCCAGAGAAGGCACGCGAAGTACCAAGCAAAGCGGCAAGAACCCAGCAACCTTCCCCAGCCAGCAACGAAAAAGTCAAACCTCGTCTAGACTGGGCCGCTGCATCTGACGAAAATGACATAAAAAGACATAACTCCCACGAAAGCAAATATACAGCGAAAAAGTCGAAGAGAGAGCAACAGCAAAATAACAAGATATCGGGTATTTATGATGTGAATGACGAGCCAGCGCAAAACGCGAACCGCACCTATAGAATAAGCGAAAAAAAACACGAAAAAAACGAAAAATACCCAGAACAAAAAGTAGAAGAAAAACAAAGTAGCTGCGCGCGTAATTAACCTGCGCCTCATCCAGCGCGCGTATACCGCTCGACATCGCTAGCCAATCTCCCGCCGACACTACATATTAACACACTCGCACCACCTCCCCTCCCCCCCGCCAGCAAACACCTATCAACAGCAACGCAGCGCACAACACACCCAACCACAAAAAAAGAACCAAAAAATATATACGAACAACGAAAAAACACATATAACCGCACTAAAACCACAACTCTACAAGAAACATCAACCTAACAAAAACGAACTCGCGAAGCACCACCTCTCGACGAAAACCACATAAACAACAAACAACCCAACTCGCGAAAACCGAACACACACAACAAAAACCACAACCGCCACAACAACACGAAGCACCATCCTCCAAAACCCATAAATAACAAAACTCCATACCCCACAAAAAAAAAAAAAACACAAAAACAACATCCCCGCATCGCGCGACACACAAAAAACCAACCACCCACAACAACCTCAAAACAAAACAAACACTCACCAAACACCCCCCCATTTGCCAGAGCACGCACGCTTTGACGTGTGATCTTTTCAGTGCCTATAGCGATCAATGATTCTCGTGATTCTCGAATAAGTTCATGATTGCATAGTTCCGGTACTCTTGGTTCCAGTTCCATCTCCGTGGTATGGTGCCGAGATAAATTCGGTAGTGCCAAGAGCAAGTCAAAAGCGCGCGTACTAATTGCAGACACGGGATCTAACGGCATTTCTGGTTGGCTATCGTTTTAGCCATTCATCGTGCGGCCAAATTGCAGCAGCACACACAAGTGCTTATTACTGACCTCTGGTCAATTGGCATGTGCTGGTATGTTGGCCCCCAACCACGACCATGTATCACGGACATCAGGCGGCATATGATTATTATTTAATGGACCGCGGCGACTCGACTACAAGCTGAAGGCAAGCAGCAAATCGACGTTTTTGAATAATTCGCACCGACCGTCATATTAGGCACAGCAGGCGGTATTACAAAATGGACTGCCGATGGAAATAATTTGAAAAAAAATTGAAATTGCTTTCATTGCGGTTCGTTACAACCAATCAATTATTAAGCAACAATGAAGCTTTGGAAATCATCGAACTTTCAACGTTTCGTTATCGATTCAGCGGTGGATCTGTTTCGATTATTGATCACGACGACTGCGTTGCTTAAATTGCCCTCTGGTTGGTTGAAATTTAATTTTTCTTCTCGCAAATTACATATTAATGATGTCCTTTGGAAAAAGTTCTGTGCGAGCAGGTTAGTTAACTTTATTGCCTTGTATTTACTTACGTGTGTATACTAACTCGATAATGCCTGATGGGGAAGGTGACCAAATTACCACTGTTCCTCAAATTCAATAAACAAGTTCCTCCAATTTTCAACATAAACTCATTTTCGAATGCTGCAGCCGCTGCTTCGCTCGCATTTGTCCGAAAATAACGAAATAACTCCTCTGTTGAGGACGCTTGGAACTCCATTACTCCCACAGCTCAGAACTAGTATCATGCTAACGTGTGGAAAATCTTGTTTTCTCAAAACGATAGGCGAAAATTGATATTCTGATCACTCGCACTTTAAATAGAAAACACCAATTTTTCTCAGCCTACAGAAATGGAGTGTTTTTGCCTGATTCATGGAACAAGATTTCATCATGTTCTTCAACAGCACCCACTAACGTCTTCAGGGAGTTTGTTTGCCGTTTAAAATGTTGGTTCATTAGTTTTAATCAAACATTCATCATCATTACTGCTGGAATTTGCTTTAAACCGGGTTTGTCTCTGAGTCAAGCTCGCGTGGAGAGTTGACTCACAACCCAAAACTGCACCTTTGTCCGACACAACATGGCTTTGACAACCTGGACGGCTGTGAACGAACATAAAGGACATCCGGGTCCTATTTCGGCTCTTGGCGCATGTTCACTTGTTGAAAAGGGTCACTGTCATTGAGGTCCACGCACGAGTATGCATGTATACTGCATGTGTACCCTAAAGAAAATTTGGGACCCGCCCGCCCGCGACGCATGCGAGCAGGTTTGCGAGTAAAGACGCTTAACTAACAGACGATAGGTACATTGGTGTCCATTTGAGTGACTAGGCGATTGTGGGCATAGCACTGCCGGAATGGCAATGCGGTAACACTAAACGATACCACACCCGTAATGTAGCGGTGTTAAACGAAAACTGAAACGAAGAAAAATCCATTTGAAGCGCTCGCCGCAAGCTCCTGGGATGTGTAACCGTGCACGAGCAGGGCTCAAAATGGCTCCGGATCTATTTCGATTCAAGTTCCGGAATTCAACTGGAACAGGAAGTTATGAATTCACTGTAGTTGTTGTCGTTGTGTGCTGTATATCCTTTGGCATATCTTGGCCGCCATAGTTTGCCGGTGGTGGAAAAGCTTTTAACTATTTTTCACCCATGTTGCATATTTCAAATAACACCACCGTCCCACATATAAATGGTGTGTGCGTGTGTGTTTGTAAAGTACCGACCGGTGGACTTGAACCTTCATGCCATACATGGACCACCCACTGTCGCTGAGAGGCGAAGCAGATAATTGAAGCCCCAAAGGGTTCTTTGGCGCGTGGTGTGCGGTTATTGTGTGTAAGTGTACCTATACGACACAACAAATGCTGCTTTAAAGTATACGATATATACAGAGGTACATACGATGCTTACATAGGTATACCCCTACCGTAATACAGGCAACAAATATTGTTGCCAAACTTAATACTTTCTCTATTCCTTACCGGCTAATAGTCACACAACAAGTTCCGCTCTCTTTGTCACCCCCATGGTCATTGCGTGAAACTTTTGTTACCTGAAGTCTGCAGACGGAAGAATGTTCGTCAGTAAGTCTGAACGAATGTGGGTATGGTGGGCACATGTTTAAGTCAGAGGTATACTAATGTTTACCAGTTACATCTTCATGACGACGTTAACATGTCTTCCGTGCCAGACGGACTGTCGGCTCCGAGATTGCGAGTCTTTGAGACCACTCGAAGTGAATTCAACCGTGCGCGAAAAGCTATTTAGGCTTCTTAGCTTATTCTTCGTTCAAAGAAACGTGTTAAGGCTCGAATTCCGACACAAATCTTCTGCCAGTCAATCTGAGTCTTCTTTTGACAGTCGCAGATCTGACACTGTGCTTTGTTTTATTCAATCTTCAAAGTCACTTCACTTGTTGTATTGGGCATCCGTTCACGTGTTCTGGACTCTTTAAACTCATGCATAACAACGGCATATCCTTTTAGTACACATTCTTCTTAAAACAAGAAACTACAAAATGCACCTGATTTCGAATCAAACGAAATTCAAATGTGACAAATTTGGCGCCAGACGGATAGCCAATGAGAATAAATGAGCTCGACGCTTCGTTCCGGAACGCCAACATTTTCGGATATTCGAAAATGATTGTAATTTGGCACATTGTATTGACAGCGGCTGCGACATTGCTCATACGAGATGCTGGTTAGTGTGGATTTAATTTTAGGAAAAAAATGTTCACATTCTTCTTTTAAACTACATTATCACCAGTTTCCGGACAAATTCCCGCCTATAATTGCCTGTAGAGGATACGGTACCTTCGCAACTGACACAGACAAATAAGTGAAACCAGGTGTCTCATTGAATTCACTTAAACGCTTAGAATAACAGATCTTGGCACGTAGCCTAAAATTAAATTCAGGCATCAGTGGCTATACGTATGTGCTTAATGTTTGACGAATTCACGCTTGGTCGTGGAGCGACATTTCGCCGGATACGTCGGTAGCGCATTTATGGCGTGAATAATTAATGCACTTTGGTTAAAACACGACGTTTAATTTCAAGGACGGCTTGGAAAATTTTTGGATTGGGGTTCACCTTTTTCCAGAAAAGATTGCCATGCACAGATTTGGCACTCCTTTTTTAACTAGGTTCTGTTGATTGAGAGCCGATGGAAATTGCAGGAAATTCTGCATCTCAGATGTGCTGGGTGCGTTGCGATATTTATTCAGTGGCTTTCAAAAATGAATGGAAACTAAAGAGCACTGATTGCTGTGCAGCTGAACAAAACACAGGGTGCGAAGCCGGAAATGCACTTGCCTTCCTTGCATGCACACCTGAAGCATTTCAGAGTCCACTTACTAATAACAGGTTTTTTGTAGCCGTCTCGTTAGTATAGTCACTGCATAAACTTCTGTTTATAAAGTCTCGAGTTTGAGGAGTTACAGTTTCTAAGATTTTTTACTGCAGTAATATTTTTAGATCCAGCGGTTCCAAATATTACATGCGAAAGTATTTTTGACTTCCCTCAATAAATAAACGACAACAATTACTATGCTTAATCGTGTTCGTGTAGTAATAATGCACTTGACTTCCCACTTGGTGTCCTCAAAGCCTCCTGTATACGATAACGACTCTTCTCGGTCTACTGTGAGATCCTATGCAGCTGTGCCGCTGGTCATGGTTGACTGATGTTTCAATTATTGGGTACCATATGCAAACGATTGGTCCGTTATAAGTGGTTACACCCAATAATTGTCTACACTTAAAGACGGATACATAAGCTTTTTACCAGATTTCACGCCGCACTATAAGCCCTGAGGCTGAGGCATCGGAGAGTGTGAGCCAGATTGACCTCTTGTTTGTTTTTGTTTATGAGTTGAGATTTACTGTAGAATAGTCGATATAGACCGGGAAACATGAGACAAGAAATTACACAACAGAAATTGGTTTCTTCGACTAAAGTCAAGAAGTGTGTTTCATCGGACTTCCACCGGCTCCCACTTAAAATTTGTCCTTTAGTATGACATTCCTGCTTTTCAAGGTGTTGAGTCGAAAAGAATGCATTGAAGTGCTGAAATATGATAATAAACTGCTTCTGGCGTGGCGACAACGCATTAGTCCTTGGCGTCTGTCTCTAAAATGCAAAGCGATATCTTCGGTTGGTGTTGGAGTCCGGCCAAAGCCTCAAGTATCCGTGGTTACACGCCACACGCAAATGTACATACCACCAAGTCATCAGAGGTCTTCAAGCATGGCTTTGAGCAATTCCCGCATGGGGTACCCAAACGGAAATCTGCGGGAGCAAGCAAAGGGATGCGCTGCTTGATTATCATAATTCCTACGTTTGGCCGAATACTGCTGCCGGCCTTTTACTTGATCCCTACAAATCATATTACGTAATATTTTAGAGCCCCGTTCCCCTCCACGTACGCGTTGGGCTCATTATGGCCCTCGCATGCCCACGGACATGTGCCGTAAAAGGATGGTGTGGTATTTTGGTGTCGTGCAGCGCGACGACTATCGTTAATGTTTTTGACTATTTTGTTTGTGTATAAGTACGATTTCTGCGCAGAATATTCTTGTTACTACTATGTATTTGCGGAATTTGGAATCTGACTCGAGTTCAGCTTGACCTAATGCTTGAAACGGTATGCCTCAGCCGCAGACAAAAGCGAAAGGGAGAGCCTATTACGATAGTCCAATCGAAGGCGTCACTTTGTAAGGTCGTCAACTCATCCCGAATGTCATGTACTGTATGTG